>JBCNJP010000259.1:52000-96937 GCA_039602395.1 Deinandra increscens subsp. villosa | reverse complement strand
GGCTTTTTTTTCTTTCAAATCAAATGGATGTGAAAGGTTTGTGGTTCAATATTGTTTTCTTGATTGCATAGATACGAGCCATTAAATTAAATATTATATAGTCTTATTTTGTGGAGATTAAGAGATTAACAATTAACAAAGAAAAATAAAGTGAAATAATGAAACATAACTCCTAAATTAAATGGAGGTTAGGAGTGTGAAGAGCCAAACAATGCACTTTTAACACTCCCTCGCAAGCTAAACGGTTGGAGCAACGTGAAATTTTTACTGAAGAATTTTAAAATGGCTCGAAGGATTTCAAAATGGCTCGCAGACGGGTCTTTGATGAAAACATCAGTAAGTTGATCAGAATTAGAAACGTATCAAACTTGAAGAGTCCGAGCAAGAACAATGTCACGAACTAGGTGCAGATCAACTTCTAGATGCTTCATTCATTGATTAAAGATAGGATTGGAGGCAAGGTAGGTGGCACCGAGGTTGTCACACCAAACGGTAGGAGGACGTACCTACATAATAAAGAAGCAAACAACATGTTCATTATTTAACAAGCTACGGCAGCAGCGTAAGCGAGAGCATGATATTTTGCCTCTATGCTAGACAGCGTCACGGTTCGTTATTTCTTGGAGCTCCACCTAATGAGGTTCGGACCAAGAAAAACAAAGATACCAGTGGTGGACTGTCTTCATCGGGGCAACCTCTACCTAGTCAACATCAGCATAAGCATTAACGGAGAAGGTGGAGGAGCATCTAATAGTAAGGCCATGATTGATACTTCCTTAAGATGGCGAAGAATCCGTTTAACAGTTATTCGGTAAATATGAGATTGAAGAAATTGTGAAACCACCTAAAGCATGAGCAATTTTTTGCCAGGTTAGAACAAGGTATTATATGGCACCAACAATATTATGATATAATCAAGGAACAACCAATGGAATCGCAGAGTGACGAGACAATTGGTGGCCTGAGCAAATAGGAGTTGGTAATAGCTTGCATTGGCGTGGAGCGGTTCATTAAAGTCAATCAAGAAGATACTGTTGTTGAAACAAGTGAAGAGTGTCACTTTCAAATGTAGCTTGAATCCTCATAAAGGAGTTTATGATACCTAGATGTTTTAAGAGCAAAGCAAGAGTGTAATTTGGCAATCATTGAGGTGACAAAAGTAGTCAAGCTTCATGTAATGATAATATTGTTAAAATAGATAAGGATAGAACATGTGGTAGATGTCTAATTATAAATAAAGACATGTCAAGTCCAAAATTATTCAAAAACTTTTCTAGCTTTAAAAGACTTCTTAATTAAGACTTCTTAATTAAACCTAACCAGTCTTATTACAAATAAATATTTTATATGTTTTAAAGTAAACTTAATGGAAAGTTTTGAAAAAGTTTAAGAAGGTCTTTTTTACATGTTAAGATAACTTATTAGAAAAGAAAAGTATATTAATTTTTTTATTAAAGCGTTTAAAAAGTTATAAAACGTTTTTTTATTAGACTTTTAAAATTTAAACATTTATAAGAAACACTTTTACAAAATTAAAAAGAAAATAGTTTTGTTTCTAAAGACTTTTAAAAGTGTAAGAAAAACACTTTTTGCAGAATTATAGAAATTAATTTTTTTTAAAGGTAGAACTTTTGTCATAAATAGAGGTAATCTTTGTAGTAGTAAATATAAGAAAGTAGGTAATCAAATTATTAGTCTTTGATATAAATACCAATGGTACTCAAATATTAAGAAAAAAGACACAGAGGAAACAAAAGAATCATATAAAAATGAAAATTTTTTTTTAAAATTCAACCATCCATCTATTTATTTTATTTGTATTTGTATTAAAGTGCTTTTAATTCAATAGGATCTTAGTGTTGTTTGTGTCATTCCTTTGGGGCATTGTGGTATGAGGGTAGTGAGTTCTGCTACACATGTAGTGAGTGACTGAATGGGCTCAATGCCTAACTCAAAATATAGGGGATATGAGTGTAGTGAGTTGTTTATTGCTTTATTATTAAATAAAACTTTTAACTAAATACATAATGTGATGGTAGCATGTGATTGGAGGAAGCACCCACCCACCCAAATCCCTTCTCCTTCTCCATGGCGTGGAAATTCCCACGTAGGACAGGTCACGCTCCCACCCATGCAAGGGTGGGGCGGTGTTCTACAGCAGCAGTCGAACTCCCACATAGAGTATTGTCAGTATACCGAATAGCCTTAGAGATTGAAAGTTCAAGTCCCACTTTGAACAAATAATGTAATATAAAGTCGTGCAAAAAATAATTCATTTGTACACTTAAGTACAACCTGTTAACAAACATCAAACCGTGATAGAAAACGCCCTTCACACTACAACACGAGCTCTGGCTTCGTTATTTGTTATTTGCTTTCTGTTATCATATATATTTCATTATTCTGCTTCTACCCTTTCTGTAGTATTGTAATATTGTTCTGATTCAATAAAACTAGCATTGTTATCATTCTGCTTACAAATTCGCATTTATTTTTCAGTACCATGTCCTACAGTCGTAAAATAGATTCAAACACCTTTGTTGTTCGAATTTGTAAACTAATTGTTACAATCTTCTGCTTTCGTTATGAACACTTAATAGTTTTCACGAACAATATTACATTAGAATTTTAATTATATGTCTCAAGCTAATTTGCATCTTCGTTTCTGCGATCTCAGGATGACTACTTAAACTACTACCCCGATGGTTAGTGTTGGTCCTACCGTTTCTGTGGTGACCACTGCGGTAATTGCGCCGTTACCCAATGTTGTGGCGAATCATGCTGAAAAACCGAAAAAGTTCAATGGTTTGAACTTTAAGAGATGGCAGCAAAAGATGTTGTTCTATCTAACTACTCTTAACCTTGCGAAGTTCTTGTCTGAGAGTGCCCCAAAGATTGAAGGGGTTGCTGATGCCCAAAGTCTGAGCGCAGTACAACCGTGGGAACATTCAGATTTTCTGTGCAAGAACTATGTTCTTAACAGCCTGGCAGACTCCCTCTACAATGTGTATTCCAAGACCAAGACTGCCAAAGAACTTTGGGAGTCATTGGAGCAGAAGTATAAAACTGAGGATGCGGGTACTAAAAAGTTCATGGTTGCTAGGTTCTTGGATTTCAAGATGGTAGACTCTAAGACTATCATTGAACAAATCCAAGAACTTCAAGTGATCTTGCACGATATTCATGCCGAGGGAATGGTTCTTAGTGAGACTTTTCAGGTTGCTGCGATGATTGAAAAGTTGCCCCCAGGTTGGATAGACTTCATGAACTATCTAAAGCACAAGCGAAAAGAGATGACTATCGAAGATCTTATCGCCCGTCTTCGTATCGAAGAGGACAACAAGTCAAACCAGAGGAACAACTTTAACCCTGCATCGGCTAAAGCAAACATCGTTGAAACTGGTCAGTCTTCTAAATGCAAGTTTAAGGGTAAGGGTCACTATGAGAAAATGGGGAAATGGAAATACTATGTGGGTAACAAGAAAGGTGAAAAACCGGGAATGAATCTTGGTCCTAAAGGTGAAATTACCAAATTCCAAGGGACGTGTTACAATTATGACCAGCCAGGTCATAGGTCAGCTCAATGCAAGATGCCAAAGCCTCCTAATCCACGTCAAGAAGCAAACATGGTTGAGAGGGTTGGTATGATGGACTTTGCTGTGATGGTGACTGATGTTATCTCCATGCTATCGGAGGTGAACCTTGTGGGGGTTGAACCCAAAGGTTGGTGGATTAATATTGGGGCTACCCGCCATGTGTGTTCTGATAGGAGCTACTTCACCACTCTGAATGAAGTTAAAGCAGGTCAAAAGGTCTACATGGGAAATGCGGCCACTGCTGATATCAAAGGGGAAGGAAAGGTGATTCTGAAGATGAGCTCTGGGAATGACCTAACCTTGAACAATGTTCTGTATGTGCCAGAGATTCGTAAGAATTTCGTGTCAGGTTGGTTGTTGAACAAATTTGGTTTCAAATTAGTGTTTGAGTCTGACAAGGTCGTGTTGACCAAGAATGGTGTTTATGTTTGTAAGGGCTATGCCCTAAATGGTATGTTTAAAGTGTCTGTAATGGGTGACTACAATGTGATGAATAAGACTTCTACTTCTACTTATATCATTGAGTCTATTTCGTGTATGTGGCATGGTCGGCTCGGCCATGTCAATTTTGACTCCATTAGATGCTTAATTAAACTAAACAATATACCAACATTTCATATTGACTTTAAATATAAATGTAAAACTTGTGTCGAATCCAAACTTACTAGAACATCGTTCCATTTGGTTGAACGTAAAACCGAACCCCTTGATATGATTCACACGGATATTTGTGATTTAAAATTAATCCCAACGAAAGGTGAAAATAAATACATCATCACGTTCATCGATGATAGTACAATATTCTGCTATGTGTATTTACTAAAAAGTAAAGACGAAGCAATTGAGAAATTTATACTATATTAAAACGAAGTTGAGAACCAACTTAACAAGAAAATCAAGGTGTTGAGGAGCGATAGAGGTGAATATGCATCACCATTTGCTAACCTTTGTGAGCAACATGAAATTAGACATGAATTCACCGCTCCCTACTCACCTCAACAAAACGGTATTGTCGAAAGAAAGAACCGAACCTTGAAGGAAATGATGAATGCCATGTTGCTAAGCTCTGGGTTGAGCCAGGACATGTGGGGGGATGCCATACTCTCGGCTAACTACCTTTTGAATAGGATACCCCAAAAAAAGAAGGAAGAAACCCCTTATGAATTATTTAGGGGCTAGAAACCTTCTTACAAACGTCTTAAAGTGTGGGGGTGTTTGGCCAAGGTGGTTGTTCCACCACCTAAAGTGGTAAAGATATGACCAAAAATAGTAGATTGCATATTCATTGGATATGCACGTCATAGTAGCGTCTATCGATTTGTGGTACACGAGTCTAAAATTTCCGATATACACAAAGGTACTTTCATGGAATCTCGTAATGCCTCGTTCTTCGAGGATGTGTTTCCTTGTCTAACTCCTAATGATCTACATAGCGAGACTGATCTTCCTAGGGAGGCTGATCATGATAATGAACCAGAAAGTCAAGATAGACAAGAACAATCTGAAGAAGAAGAGATTGCACCAAGAAGAAGTAAGAGAGCTAGGGTTGAAAAATCGTTTGGTCCCGATTTTGTTTCTTATATGGTGGATAGTGAACCAAACACATATAGAGAAGCGAGTACTTCTTCCGAAGGACCTCAATGGAAAGAAGCCATTAAAAGTGAAATAGATTCTATTTTACAAAACCATACGTGGGAACTAGTGGATCTTCCTCCGGGATGCAAACCACTAGGTTACAAATGGATCTTTAAGAAAAAGATGAATACGGATGGCACCATTGACAAGTTCAAGGAAATATTGGTGATTAAGGGTTACAGACAAAAAAAGGGTCTGGACTATTTTGACACTTACTCACCAGTGTCCCGAATAACGTCTATATGAATGGTACTTGCAATAGCCGTCATTCGAAATTTATAGGTTCACCAAATGGATGTAAAGACCGCATTTCCAAACGGAGATTTAGAAGAGGAAATTTACATGGAACAACCCGAGGGTTTTGTGGCGAAAAGGCAAGAAAATAAAGTGTGTAAACTTGTGAAGTCATTGTATGGATTGAAGCGAGCCCCTAAATAATGGCATCAAAAGTTTGATTCTGTCATTCGAAAAAAGGGATTCAA
Organism: Deinandra increscens subsp. villosa; assembly: GCA_039602395.1. Lineage (NCBI taxonomy): Eukaryota > Viridiplantae > Streptophyta > Magnoliopsida > Asterales > Asteraceae > Deinandra > Deinandra increscens. Next base: position 91,224 of record JBCNJP010000259.1, on the reverse strand, counting down.
GATCAATGAATGCAACAAGTGTGTCTACATGATAGAGACACCAAATGGATATGTCATCTTATGTCTCTACGTTAATGATATGCTTATCATAGGTAGTAATGATAAGATGATCACACCCACGAAGGATATGTTAAAAGCAAGGTTCGACATGAAAGACATAGGTTCGGCAGATGTGATTCTTGGGATAAAGATCACCGGGGCCAAAGAGGGTCTCATACTTCACCAAACTCATTATGTAGAAAAGATTCATGAGAAATTTAACCCGGGTGACTCAAGTATAACTAGAACTCCTATTGACACAAGTCAACACCTCTCGAAAAACAGGGGTCAAGGAGTTTCGCAATTGGAGTACTCAAGAATCATTGGTAGTCTAATGTGTTTGATGAGTTGTACAAGATCAGATATAGCATATGTTGTAAGCAGGTTAAGTAGATATACTAGTAATCCAAGTGCTGAACATTGGAAAAGTATAACAAGACTACTAAGATATTTGAGGTACACTCGTGAATACGGACTACATTACTCAAGACACCCAGCAGTAATTGAAGGATACACCGATGCGAACTGGATCTCTGATATAAAGGATTCAAGAGCAACTAGTGGATACGTGTTTACACTAGGAAGTGCAGCTGTGTCTTGGAAATCGTTCAAGAAAATCGTTATAGCCAGATCAACGATGGAATTTGAGTTTATTGTTTTGGACAAAGGTGAAGAAGAATATAAGTGGTCACGTCAATTTACCGAGGACATACCCAGGTGGCCCAAGCCGGTAACGGCCATTACTATACATTGTGATAGCCAATCGGCAAATAGCGCAATATATAATGGGAAGTTTCGACATATTCGACGTAGACATAACACTATACGACAACTGCTCTCAATGTGGATTATCACAAACGGATCCGCTCACTAAAGGATTAAGCAGAGAGGCAGTATATAAGTCAACAAGAGGAATGGGATTGAAGCCCGTGAATGTATAATTCATACGAAGGAAACCTAACCTATGTGACTGGAGATCCCAAGATCTAGGTTCAATAGGACAACCTACTTGTATGAATTGAGGAGGTCACTGTGGAGGAAGTCATGGTATGACTACACCCAAAACTAAAAGGAAGTTTCCAAACTTCCAAACCCGTTCCTTTATTAAACAGTGATAGTGAGAATAAGCTTCCAGCTTTTATTGATTCGAGGAATCACCTATGTGAGAGAGAAGTGGTGTCGCTTCGAAGAGAAATATGGGGCCTAATTTCTTAAGACTCTCGCAGAACTAGGCAAGTGTTCAGGACCATAAAGGACACGACTATGAGGAGTTGACACTGTCAGGAAGAGTCATGTGTAAAGTGTATTGTCGCCTACACAAACGGCAGCTCAGTTCAAAGACATCGCCGTCTACTGACAGCCAAAAGGCTAAGTACGTACATTTTACAAGGGAAGGTTCAAACAGGACACCTACCTATTCTACGCAAGACTCGACTGTTGAGATTTCAGAATGGTCGAGTACATTGCTCCATCGATCTCCATTCATATGGGGGATTGTTGGAAAAATATAGGAAAAATATGTAAATTTTCCTAACTTTGGACCTAATTATCTATATGTAGATATAATAATTAGATGGGTTATTTGATATGGTTGAATAACCTAGGACAAGGGCTTTCCAATGAGATATAAAACGTCCAAAGTGATTAAGAAGTGAATGAGATATCGATGCTCAAAGTGGGGTTTACGAACTATACTATTTGAGCTAGAAACACTTATCCCACATTGGAAGTGGCTCTCAAAGTGAAATGTGGTTTATAAGCCAAGAAACTTGGATGGTTATCAACTTGTATTGTTACTTTATATTCCAACATACACGCGCGCACGGGGGGGGGGGGGGTGTTTGCAAAAAAATGAGAAATTCGGATAAAAATCCTGGGCGCGCTCGCGCATCCTGCGGACACGAATGCGACTCGAAAACGGTCGGGTTCGCGTAGACCGGATTTTTTGCTTTCCCCGCTAGCTATTTTTGGAAATGATTTGATCTTGGAGAGCACTCCATCCCAGTTTCTGGAAATGATATGCGCGGTAAATACGCAATCAGTTATTTTGGAAAATGATATGCATTTAATACTGATTGCTGTCTTGGACATCACTCCATCTCGTGGCTATTTAAACCAGACCATAGCAGACAAGAAAACCACTTCGAAAAATCATTCTCCTTTTCTCGACTCGACTCTTTCTGCGATCTCATGCAACTAAAAACTCCGACAATACGTTGCTTTAGCCACCGTATCCTGGGAAACAGACCGAAATCTGTTTTAAGGAAATCGTATTCAACACGAGCTTTGGCTTCGTCATTTGTTATTTGCTTTCTGTTTTCATATTTATTTTGTTATTCTGCTTCTACCCCTTTCTGTAGTATTGTAATATTGTTCTGATTCAATTAAACTAGTATTGTTATTATTTCTGTTTACAAAATTGCATTTATTTTTCAGTACCGTTTCCTACAGTTTGGCAATCATTGAGGTGACAAAGGTAGTCAAGCTTCATGTAATGATAATATTGTTGAAATAGATGAGGATATAACATGTGACAGATGTCTAATCCCCCTATATATACATAATACAACTTATTGTACAACTTCCAAAACAAAGAGTACAACCCTTCAAAGCATCCATTGTACATCCCTTTATGCACTCTGTACAACCTATTCTTGCACCATCCAAATTTGCCTAAGTTACAACATTTTATGCTCATTGTACAATGGTTCATAAAAGAAAAATCAAAGGAAAGAAAAAAGAAACAAGGGGGTGTGGACCACCGAGCTCCTCCTTTTCCTCTCTTGGGACCTGCCAAAATCTTTGGGGGCGTATGAGGACCAGATTTTTCGGCTGGAATTGTACTCTTTTCTTTGCTTATGGTACAAGATAATAAACTTTTGCCCATATTTGTTTTCCTTTTCACCTATCTGTCTTCATTTCTCTCTGCAAAAACACAAAACACGCTTTCTTCTTTCTCTCTTTGATCGCCTCACACCACCGTTTTCCTCTTCTCTTCTTTGTTTTCTTCCACCGGAAACTCCATATTTGATCCACAAAAACAAAGAACGCTGCTCTCTTTACACATCATCTTCTCTCTCTCTCAGTTTCATTATAGGGTTTTGATGAATCAGACGGTGCTTTTCGTTTGCTTGGATTTACCCTTTGTTTGGCTTTGTTTTTCAGATCCGGGGCCTTAGATCTACCTTCTCTGTGCTCTATCGAAGGTAAGAACGCTTTATTCTTCACCTAATCCTTGGATCGTGTTGAGTAGAAATAGTTTTCATCTTCACTCAAACAAATTGATTGATATGCTTCCTAATATCAGCTTGCTTGGGGAAATTTGTACTAATTTAGTGATGTTTGGAGGTTTTTCGTTGTTACAACAAAAAATATGATCAGTTCTTTTAAAGGTATATTTAATCTATTTCTTTTATTTTTTGTATTGATATTTTTTCATGGGGTTTTTATTGTTGCACAAAATTATGTTAAAAAATTGTTAATTTGCTTGCTGTTTGGTTTAATCATATTTCTATTCAATGAGATCACATAGTCAGATTTGGTATCTTGGGAGGTTTTCGTGACCTTAGATCCTATGATAAAGCATTGTTATCCTCCGGTAAGTTTACCTTATGGTTTCATTCCACCTTTTCATAAAATGACTGATGTGTATTTTTAGTTTTTTTCCTGATTCGGATCTAATCTATTTGCAAGCCTATTCATACTTATGTGGCTTAATCTTACTAAGTTAATTGTCTCTTTTTTGCAAGTTCATAGCCTTCTTCAACATATAATAAGAATAATATGTAGTTGGTATTGTGATTTATATTTAGTTCACTATGGATTCTAATTAGAAAATCATACAAGAATTTATTAAAATAATTTTCTAAAGATTTTAGTTGATGAGCAAGTCATGATTATGTGGTTTTTTTCCTCTGTTTTACACTATAACGTTATGATGCAGGTCAATATGATAGTGTCAGAGGAGCAAAGCCCAGTAAAACTATTTTGTTATGGTCGTGCTTTGGTTCACTCCTAATATGTAAGTGACGAATTGATATACTGTGACCATTTGTAGGGATAAAATATAAGAGTATGATTTGTTTAAACCTATTATAATATACAAGAATTTGGATTTCTTCAGCAAACAACCGAATATCTTTTACAAAAATGTTTGTATATCAACATTGCTATTTTATAGAAAACACACAATGTATTTAGGGTGCTGTCATATGATATTATCTATAGAATAAACAATTAGTGTTTTGATCGTGATCACTTTATGGCAGAAAATTGCTTTATCGTTTGTTGGAGGAAGTGCAATTGGTAAGATCATGGCAATAACATCAACCCGAGTCACTGAATTTAAAGGTACACACACTTATGACTCGGATTCAACTTCAATATGATCATTATTATAGGTTTATATTGTTTTATTCAGCCTAACATTTTGATCTTTGGTTGTCGAATTGTTCATTTAGCTTAATTTCAGTCACCCTCATACATCAAACAAGAGGGAGCGGGTTTCATCAGGTTTGTGCTTTCTTTAATCCTTTTTACCCGATTTCATCCTCATTTTTTCATTAGCGGTTCCGATTTCATCTATATTGTAGTGCATCTATTCATACAATTTGTGTGAAATTGTTGTTTTGGTATGTTAGATGAGAATTTTTTTTGTTTATTTCTGTTGCATGTCGGTTTTTTGGGGTTTTCGGACTCCTCAATTATTTTTGTTGTTTGATTGAGCTCCTATGTGTATTTCTAATTGTCTTGCCTGTTTAATTTTGACGTTTTCATTATGTTGGGTTAATCTATTTTGTGTTTGTTTATAGTGCATTCATACATAGCTGTTGATGGTCTATTATCTCATATTGTTTTTTAGTCTTAAACTCTGCTACTTACAAGAGATACATTTATTCAGATATGTTTAGTTGTTTTAAGTGTTTGTTTTGAACTTTGATGTTTACATTATTTCTTGCAGGTTAAAGGTTTGCAGGTGTCTAATTGATCTTCTGTTTATGTATTTTCATTATGTGTTTCAGATGTTTTAAAGTTTTGAAAAGTGGGTCATTGGAGTTATTATATATTTAAACACAGGTCACTTGAAAATTGTCCATTAGAATGTATCCGTTGGAACGTATTTGTCAAAAGAATACGTGTGAAAAATTATCAAAGTTTTCTGACTGTGCCTAATAGCAAAGAGTGCATATTAAGTTAAGAATTGGGTTTTTTTAGAATTTATTTTTTTTGTCAAACAGATTTGGTTAAAGAGGGCTAAGTTATATTTAGATTAATGTGCATCGAAGCTCAAGAGGAATTAGCCATATTTTTTTTAAAGCAAATACAACAAAAACAAATTATGAATCTTTATATTTTTATATTTTCCTTCATTGTTAGAACTAAATTTATATGCATTCATGACTTGAGTTTTGCATATCACGTATCTCATGGTTTTGCTAACCGACTTTTTAAATAACGGCTCGGCTCCGCGACAAAGTGCGGGTCGACCCACTTGTTATAAACAAAGACATGTCAAGTCCAAAATTATTCATAAACTTTTTTAGTTTTAAAAGACTTCTTAATTGAACCTAACCAGTCTTATTACATATATATATTATATGTTTTAAAGTAAATTTAATGAAAAGTTTTGAAAGAGTTTAAGAAGATCTCTTTTTACATGTTAAGATAACTTATTAGAAAGGTATATTAATTTTTTATAAAAACGTTTAAAAAGTTATAAAACGTTTTTTATTAGAATTTTAAAGCAATCTAAAATGATTTTAAAACCATATGTAATAAAAAAATTTAAAAATTAAACATTTATAAGAAACACTTTTACAAAATAAAAAAAAATATCGTTTTGTTTCTAAAAAATTTTAAAAGTGTAAGAAAAACACTTTTTATAGAAATATAGATTTTTTTTTTAAAAGGTAGAATTTTTGTCATAAATAGAGTTAATCTTGTAGGAGTAAATATAAGAAAGTAAGTAATCAAATTATTAGCTCTAATATAAATACCAATGGTACTCAAAGATTAAGAAAAAAAAGACAAAGATGAAACAAAAGGATCTTATAAAAATGAAAAATATATTTTTTTTTAAATTCAACCATCCATCTATTTATTTTATTTGTATTTGTATTAAAGTGCTTTTAATTCAATAGGATCTTAGTGTTGTTGTGTCATTCCTTTGGGGGCATTGTGGTATGAGAGTAGTGAGTTCTGCTACACATGTACTGAATGACTAAATGGACTCAATGCCCAACTCAAAATGTAGGGGATACGAGTGTAGTGAGTTGTTTATTGCTTTATTATTATGATAAAACTTTTTAATTAAATACATAATGTGTTGGTAGCATGTGACTAGAGGAAGCACCCACCCAAATCCCTTCTCCTTCTCCATGGCGTGGAAATTCCCACGCAAGACAGGTCACGCTCCCACCCATGCAAGGGTGGGGAGGTGTTCTACGGCGACAGTCGAACTCCCACATAGAGTATTGTCGGTATACCGAATAGCCTTAGAGATTGAAAGTTCAAGTCCCAATGTGAACAAATAGTGTAATATAAAGTTGTGCAAAGAAAATTTTAATTCATTTGTACGCTTAAGTACAACCTGTTAGCAAACGTCAAACCGTGATAGAAAACGCCCTTCACACTACCACAATTACATAATGAACCCACAAGTGTTAAACTATAAAAATCCTCCCTCGTTAAAGATTCTTGATCTCGAGAACAAAATAAATTTTGACAGACATCTTGATTGGTGTATTAACTAAAACTGGTTGAAGGTTACTAATAACTGATTATCATTCCATTGCTTGGATTTCTCTCTTCAGCTTGAACAGATTGTTGTTCAGCCACGATACATTTTATTCTCAAGGAATCAAGTGTTGAAGTACAAGAAAAAGGACCTATAGCAATGACATTTGTCTTCGTAATAGGTCAAAAAGTCCTGACAATATGTGACAACCCGTAAGTTTCCTAAGTCTAAAACCTCGTTTTATTGCATGTTTAACTATTAATTGTGCATATAATCTATAGTTGTTAACTTAGATAATGTATTATGCCAACATTATTTAGTCTTGACGTGACCCCACGATAGAACGATAATCATCCACCTTAAATTGTGAAATAATATAATTATTTCGGTGGAATTTTAGTAATAAGAAAGAAAAATAAAAATATATATTTATTTATCATTTTTGTCGCTTTTGTAGTATATTAATATACGTACAGACTTGTTAAACCGGACATCTAATATTTACATAAAACCCAACGCGTAGAAAATATTAATCGTTACGTCAAATTATTAAACGTATTCGTTAAATATTTATTTAACGTGTAGTTTAACGTTTTTAATAAAAATATAATACTTTTATCTAGACTTTATCATCAATCACCACTCGTGTCAAAATTTCAAAACCAAAACCCGTCGACAAATTTCACTCGTTAATTGCATTTTTGATTGCGATAAAAACCGAACCAAAATGTTTCATTTTCTTGTATTCCGAACCTGTCACCTTTGCATGTTGCATGTAACAACCACCCGACACCCGTCGACAACCGCCACCGGCCACCACCTCCGGCCACCTAAACCACCGCTGCCACCTTTCACGTCGGCCCAACCCCACCCCATGCACACCATCCTCTTACCTCCACCAAACCAATAAATTTACACCCCCTTACCCCATCATCACCTCACCCACACTATCTAGACCAACCACCCTTATCACCATCCCTCTCCCCTTCCCTCTAGACCGAAAGTCGGCCCCCCTCTCGTTCTCCCTTTTCGGTTACGCAAACAATACAACACACACACTTGGTTCCTTTTTATCAATATAAAACATAACACTCTTGTTCCCTCTTCTCTTCACGAAACCCGTAAGGACCCCCCCCCCCCCCTGTTGGTTTTGAACAAGAAACCAAACACCCCCATTTGTTTTTCTTTTCTCTCATATATAAACATCATAACACACATTTTCTCTCATCTGCAAACCCTAACTCAAAAACACCTCCCACCACAATCTCTTCTACCTCCCTCTCACGGATCACACACACTCTCTCTCTCTCTCTTTACTCTCTCTTTCTCTCTCTCTCTTGTTCTTGCTCAATGAGTTTCTATCATGAACATCTTGCTAGATAACCTATCTATATTTATTTCCATGATCCAATGCACTCCCTTGATAAGTCTTGATGTCCATGATGACTCTTGGTGGTTAAGTCTAGAAAATCCTTAAACTTTGTTAATCTTTGTTAATCTTGTTTAGATAACTAATAATTTTTCCATGTAAACATATCTCCACGTTTTAATGATGTTTAATGCTCTACATCATGTTAGAAAGGTTATATTGCTTAGACATTGGAATATATGGCCTTAGAAGGGTTAATCCTAGCCTAAATCATGTTTAGAGAACCTTAATCATGCTAGATTTTGACCAAAACCTCTATATCAGAAATTGTTATATCTAAAACCATAGGGACTGATTTTGACATGTTTGGAACAAATTTTGTGAAGGTACTTTTGCTAGAAATGGATTTAGGACCCCCGAAACACCAAAACAAAGCGTTACAACCCGAAAACCGACACTTCAGATTGAGAACGAATTTTGGACAGCCCCTTAGGACTTCCAATAGCAATATTTGGCACAAATAGTTTGGTTAAAACCTTGCTAGATTGATCCCACTAGAAAAGTACCAATCGTCAAGAAAAACCGGCTAAAAAATGGATATTTAACGTACCCGTAAACCTATTATTGTAAAATATATCAAATATGGTCGAAATGATTTGGAACACTTTTGTGGACTTAAAATGACTTAGAATATGTTTACAAAATATTTTGATGACTTATCGTTTCATAAAACAAGTCGCAGGGACAAAACTGTCAAAACCAAACGCGTACCGACAAAACTGACGACTTAGGATTTTGAATACTTGATAATGTACCCCAAAGTATACATCTTTTTAGTGAATAATTCCTGACACTTTGTATGTTTTACGTATGCTTTTATATATGATTTCATATATTATTTGGATAAATGTGAATCTAAGCACTTCATATGCTTCATTATGTAATTCTAGGAATACTGGCGAAAACGGGGGTCAATTTCGAGTTATAACGAAGAAGTTATGAAGATTTGAAGATAGTTGCTGAAAAAGTCAAAGCTGATGGAAAAAGTCAAAACATACCCTGAAACGACCAGTAACCACAAAACGGGCCGTGACGGCCCTAATCGACGAAAAACCCTAATTTCGGGCCTATAAATACAATGTGATGTTTAGGTTCAAAGGAGGTTGTTCCAGACGGCAGGGGTCGGCCAATTGGCTCCTGTTACAACTATAGAAGGCTGGAAAAGAGGATTAGAGAGCTCGAGAAGTTGAGGAATCATCACCCGATCGAAGCTACTATGCGTCGATCCTTCGATTTGCGTTTAATTCATGTTTAGTGTCCATTTTCTGTAACGATTGAATCTGGATTTCATTTAGTTTATAGTATGTTAGGCTAACCGCTTATCATCTAGGGTTTAGATGAATCTTGTTTGATGAATGATTTGCATGTTTGACTATCGCTTATGTTTTGTATTGAAACATTGATTTGATTATATTGATATCTTATGATGCGTATGAATACTTGATGAATATGCTTTGATGTCGATGGCGTGGTTGTACTTATTCATAGGAAGTAATTACCCTGTGATTTGGTACTTCTATCTTTTGGTCATAGGGTTCTGGATGGTATTTGACTTTAGGTTAGACAGCGGGGGTTGTCTAGATCATCGGTAGATTAAGTGTGTATTTCAAGTGTGCTGTTGGAGTTTTGTAATCTTAGCGGGTTCTAGTCCATAGGAATCTTTCTTTCCTTGTGTCTTTCATGTTCTGACTAGCATCAGGTGTTAGATGCCTAGGTGAGCGGTTTCTAGTCATAACGTTGATGTATGGTTAATGAGCACTATGTTAGGATTTCTGAATGTGTGTCTATAGCATTCTAGGGTTTCTATTCATATAGATGTATCTTCTAACGAGGATGTTTATCTAGCGTTTCAATGCAATTGCTATGTTAATAGAGATTGTGTGCTTTAGAGGTGCAAAAACCGGTTTGAAAACCAAACCGGTTCGGTTCTCAAACCGGTTTTGACCAAAATCGGTTTGGTCAAAACCGGTTTGGGGCCAAACCGGTTTGGTTACCAAACCGGTTTTTATTGAATAAAAACATAAAACATTACAAAAGACAAAAAGTTCACACCTAAACGATTACAAAAGTAGCTAATTTTGAAAGAAAATACAAATTTTTAAACTAGATTAAACATTATTGTTCGGGTTATTCTCCATCGACCCCAACTTGAGTTTGATCACTACTTAGGTTATTCTTCGTTTTGCAATAAAGTTCCAAATGGTTTTTAAGATTCGAGTTCGAATCTCCTTTCATTAGCAAACCGCAATAATGACACTAAGCCCTTTGCCAACCATTTTTAACTTAACCAAGTCGAAATGCAGATCGAACAAATGCGGAGCCCTCTTTGTTGCAAGAATCTTCACAATCGAGTACTCATCGTCGCCACTACCACTGCCACTAGCATGAACATTGAATGTGGTGTTGCTTTGAGCACTTGAAGAGGCCATTTTTTTTTAGTTAATGAGAGATAATCTTTGTTAATTTAAGAGTTTTTTTTAGAGATTGAGAAGTGGAGTAATGTTTATAACACATCAAAGGGGTATATATACCAATTTATAGGCTCAACCCCCCCCCCCCCCCTAAACGGTAAAAAATGGCTATAATACCGTTCCAACGGTCATATAACGACTAGTTAAAAAGTTGTATAATAAAGTGAAGAAACAGGTTTGAAACCGGTTTCTTCACTAAAGCTCTTAACCAACTATAACCGGTTCGGTTTGATTGGTTTGGGAACTGGATTGGTCAAAACTGGTTTTGAACGGTTTGAGAACCTTTTGGCCGCCCAAACCGGTTTGGGATTTGCACCTCTAGTGTGCTTCTCTAGCAAGAGTCTCAGTCATCATTAGAAAGAGCGCCATCAGCAGTCATGCGTGTGAGTTATTCAATAGACAAGAGGATTTATTTCCGTGGATAATAGTTTTCCCTTTATAAGTATTTCATAGTTTAGGATATTGATTTCTTAATCTCTTGTATTAAAGAGTTGATTTATCCAACCCTTAAGTTAATTGCAGCTCTTTTAGTCATTAGGTTACTTAGTTAAGCTAGTTTAGGTGCCAACTATGCTAGTTTGTTAGGTTAGGGTAGTTAGGCCAGAGATAGATTAGGTTGAGTAGGAGATTAGTATATCTGTGGATCGACCCCTATACTTGCCAATTAGACTATATTACTTAGCGATAGGTACACTTGCCTATATTACGTATGTGGTTCGTCTAGGTAATGTTAGGGTATCATAAATTTAAAACCTGATTGTGCAACTATATATTTTGTTTTCACCACCACGATAAACGCGCCATCACTTGAACATGTATTTTCTGTGATTATTTGATGGAAATAAATGTATTATTATTAGTACAATCATTAATTTCTAAAAATATTGGGAAATAACACGTTATGATCAAAGTCCCACTATTAATATAATCCGATTAATTTAAAAAAAAACGATCACTCGTGAATAGATCTATTAGGTTAACGATCCTATCCTGGTTGGTCACTCCAATCCTGACTCCCATTATTATAGTGAATAGGGTACGTACAGTTATAATCGCCATGCGGTAATCCTGGATGGAATAACATGAGTGAGTAATCAGTTAGTTTCGGAATTCAAGGTTCATGGTAATAATAATATATAGTATCTTAACGAATTATCAAATGGGTGATAAAACTGATATCAAACTTTATTGTCAATCACAGTTCTGATTTTACTTAAACCCGTGAACTCATCAACATTATGTTGACCTTTTAGTATGTGAATTCTCAGGTACTTGATCGCCCGCTTGCTTGTATGGAGCCCCCTTTTGTGCATATCATTAGGACCTGTCATATCTATCAGGAGTCATGGTCACACTTGCCATTTTGGAGATTTCACTACATAACACCTAACGATGTAATGTCTTTAAATCTTTTTGATACTTGTTTTGTAAACTATGAAACAAATGAAACATATTATTAAATTCCACTGCTAAACTTGAAATGAAATGTTTTTCTAACTCCTTAAAACGACTCTAGTTGTTTAACCATCTAGAGATCGTTTTGTGTAACCTTGACTGTGATTCCATCTTGTTCACGCCCGACACATATTTTACAGGGTGTGACACAATAGACCTATTCGCTATAGGTTCCACACATTTTATTTGTCGCTATACACCTAATTTGAGGACTTTCTTAACATAGCGATGACTCAATTCAGGAAAAAAAAGAATATAAATTAAAAATTACCTATTGCAAGGACAAAGTCCTCGCTATAGGTTGTTTTTTATAAATTTTAATTTTTGTTTATATCTGTATAACATACGTGTAAATAAATTATAATTAAATTTATACATATTTTTATACATACGTAATTTTTAGTGTAAGTTTCTGGTGTCGCTGTTACTGTTGAATAGACAGACAGACGGTAGAACACCTGCAACAAATGAAGAGGCTGAAAGCTCATTAGGTGGTGGTGAATGACCAACCAATGAGTGTGACGACCGAATGAGCGCCGAATGAACTCATTCGGCAGATGCTCATTCGGCGAATTAGAAGCTAGTATAAATAGTTTTCATTAGCTTCATTTGTTAAGTTTGCTCATATAGTGAGATTGATCATTCGGTGAGAGGAGTGTCTGGTATGTTTCTGATCTTGTTATGAGAGGGGAGGTCATGCTCGACCTCCCCGGGGCCTAATCATGTATACTCTTCGGTATTGTAATCATTCGACTGTATTAATAATACCGACAAATTTCTCTCCGTAACATGTTGTGTGTTTGACCCGGAAACGATCTTCAAGACGGTTATACAACTAGTATCAGAGCCGTTGGTTACATCCGGCTCATTTATGGATCATATATTGGTTATGGATGTTAAACATTAGTGTTTGATGAAAGAAATTTGACAAAATGATGAATCTAGACAAAGATATGCAAGAATACATGTCATTGTGTGGGCTATCTAATGAACACTTCGGCCATCGAATGAGTGATCTGATACATTCGGCAGGTAATCTTCATGTGGCCGAATGAAGAATATGTTAATTAGACATGCAATCTTCATGTTCTTATTCCCCGAATGAAACATATCCAGTGAATGGCATTTTTTATTGTCCGAATGACTCATTCACCGAATGAGTTCATTCGCGAGTCATTTTCATTAGCTCCCTGATTCATCAGTTATATTGTTCACCTAATGAGTTCATTCGGTGACTCTCATTCACTTCTCATTTGGTGACATTTTCATTACGTGATACATTCGCGTCAACATCGGGTGTTTGTGAAATCAGAATTCAATGTATGGGATGATTTTGGGATATCAAAGTTCGAATCAGTTATTGAATTCCCCTGATTCAGTAATTATGGGCAAGATTATTTTTGAAGATAAAGAAATAAGATTATGTTTGAAGAATTCTAGATTTCAGTGTTGTTCATGAGTTGAGTGTAGAATTTGAGAGATATGTCTGTGAGTAGTCATGGTTTTTGATGAGGAGCATTGATTAAAAAACAGATGTGTGATTACTATGGGATGAGTGTCTGTCACACCCCAACCGACTGCGGAAAATGACAGGGTGCGACGATTGTCCAGATGCAAACAACACTAACTTATGTTGCGATATTCTTAATTAAACCCATTTCACAAAAAGATAGACAGAAACATAGATCATACATAATTCAGGGTTATAATCCAAACAAAACATCCATAATGATAATCATAATAAGTCTCAATTTATTTAATTAGGTCGACTAAGATCCATGCAATTCTATGGTGATAAGCCACACGATCAAACAACATTATCTGCAGCATGAACACATACGAGTCAACTACAAGAGTTGTTGAGTAAACATAGGTTTAATGGAGTAATAGTGATCAAAACATGTGTTCCATGAGTTAAGTGTAAACCAAGCATCATGAACATAATATGAGTTAGAGCACACAAGAGTGTATGAACCAACCTTGACAATAAGGTTACCAATCACCTGACGCCAAATACCGGTCAAGTCAGGTGGGTCGTCACACCGATAGATCTATCATTGAAACCCGGCCTTTTGTAGTTAATGTCACAAGAGGTCGTTCTAGAGGCTATTCACATTATAACAAACAAGTCACAAAGGGCTTATGAATACTCACATGACCGGAGAGTCGAGATGTGAGAATAAATAGCGATAGTGGAGAAATAGTCAAACCCGGAGATCACCTTGACGATCGAACGAGGTAGGAGAAGCAACCGATAACAAATAAATAAATAAGTGAATAAATAATTTAGGTTTTAGGTCCAAAACAACATGACAACATGATTTACTCAATGATTCGCTGGTGACTTGATTTGGTGATACATACGTTATGGAAATAAGGGTCTATCCTAAAACTAAGGACATAATTCATGGAATCCTAAGTTTACAAATATCATCATGAAAGTCAAATAAAGTCCACAATATGGTCATATCATCATGCATACTATTTTAATTAAGGTTAACCCTAGATCTAACATGTATGTCCTAGATCTAGTCATATTATATCATGAAATCAATAGATCTAATCATGAAAAACATACATGGCATGGATCTAGTCTTTTTTCATCATGAAATCAATAGATCTAATCATGGAAGAACATACATGGCATGGATCTAGTCTTATTACATCATGAAGTCAATAGATCTAATCATGAAAGAACATACATGGCATGGATCTAGTCATTTATAGCATAAAAATCTAAACTTGATGATCAAAAACATGGATCTAACCCTAAAGACCATGTATAGAGTAGATCTAGTCATTTTATAACATAAAAATCAAATCTTTAATGACCATATTCATAGATCTAGCCCTAAGGAGCATGCATAATATAGATCTAGCCATTTCATAACATACAAATCAAATCATGATGATCATAACCCTAGATCTATAACATAGCAACATGCAGAATAATAGATCTAACCTAATTACATCATAAAGTTTCAATATTTGACATGGAAATCATAAGATCTAGCAAATATCATCAAATGATGCTTAGACCTATCCTATCAACATAAAATGCCCAGATCTGGATCATGTAAGATATCAAGAACAAGAGATAGAACTTACAAGAAACCGAAAAATTGGGTGAAGGAGGATGATCCAAAGCTTGATCTTCAAGGATAATGCTCCAAATCCAATAATAGGTTGAGAATAGATTGAATTTATATGATATCAGCAGTTTTTGGGTGAAAGGGGTTGAGAAATGAGGAGCATGGTGGCTAATGAGGCTTAAATAGGGCAAATAAGGGTTTCTGTTGGAAATTTAGGAACTAGGTTATCGCCTAGGGCAAGGGGTTGCTGCAGGCGATACGCTGGAGCTTGCCCAAAGCAAATCTTGCCTGATTTCTCGATTCGCGTGCTCGGTTCTTTGTTTTTGATGTTATCGACTCCAGTTTTCACCTAAATTACCCAATTCATCATCCCATCATGTTAACAACATTTGTTCCACTCAAAACGAATATAAATACGACACATAACTCATAGAAATGCACAAATTAGGTCAAATAACGCATTTTTGGTCGGTTTTAACGTACGTATCACTTTTTGGTAAATTACCAACGTTTTATGACCCGATTTAGTGTGTGATGACTCGTGACATCATTTGTGTTTATTAGACTCATAAATATGATAAATTTGACATACAATACTCAAAAACGTGATCTCCCGGTTAAAATCGAAATCATGTGGGATTTATCGAACTTCCTCCGTTTGCGTTCTAAACCTTGAACTTTCGCACATCTTCACTTGTATTTACTTGTATGCGTAACTAGTATTACACATAAGCCTCATACATGCTCATATTTCTCAAGTTACCGGTTAAACGTAAACAACATCGTCTTCGGGGTAAAATCCAAAATAGTGATAAATTGAACATCCAATCGATCAATAAACATAATAATGGATCATATTAAGGAGATAAGTATAAGAAAAATTTAAATAAACATAACTCTTCATTTGATTATCGATCACGGGTTCGGATTAGAAGATCGGGTCAAATCAGATAACTAACCGAAATGTTACAGTCTCCCCTACTTTTGGGAATTTCATCCCGAAATAAAACTTGAGAAGACTGAATGAACAACTGAGGATATTTAGCTTTCACCTGGTCCTCACTCTCCCAAGTAAACTCTTGTCCACGCTTAGACTCCCAACGAACCTTAACGATCGGAATCTGACTACGCTTGAGCTATCTGATTTCACGATCCATTATCTCAACGGGTTTCTTGATGAAATGCATAGACTCGTCGATCCGAATATCCTCTAGTGAAATATGGAGGTTCTCATCAGCTAGACACTTACGAAGATTTGATACATGGAATGTAGGGTGGACATTAGCCAGCTCGGGAGGAAGATCGAGACGGTAAGCCACCTTTCGTTTCTTTTGAGGATTTTAAATTGACCGACAAAACGAGGTGCTAGTTTTCCTTTCTTTCCGAACCGGATGACACCTTTCCAAGGAGATACCTTTAAGAGAACAAGGTCGCCGACGTCGAAATCAAGGGGCTTCCGTCTTCTATCAGCATAACTTTTCTGACGACTCCTAGGAGCGAGCAAATAATCACGGGTTTGAGAGATTTTGTCAGTATGTTCCTGAATCAGTTCGGTACCGGTGATTTGAGCTTCACCAACCTCGCTCTCACATATAGGCGACCGACATTTTCGACATAGAGAGCTTCAAAAGGTGCTATACCAATCCTTGAATGATAACTATTATTATAAGAGAACTCGATCAACGGTAAATGAGCATTATCCTAATTGCCATCGAAATCAATGACACAAGAGCGGATCATATCCTCGAGAGTCTGAATGGTGCGCTCAGACTGACCATCAGTTTGAGGGTGATAGGCAATGTTGAGACCCAATTGAGTTCCCAAGGCAGATTGAAGAGATTGCCAAAAATGAGTGATAAATTGACCATCGTGGTCGGAGATGATACTCAAGGGAATACCGTGACGGAAAACGATCTCGTAGACATAAATTCGAGCCAACTTATCGGCCTTATATTTCTCACATATGGGGAGAAAATGAGTGGATTTGGTCAAACGATCAACAATCACCCAAATGCTATCATGACCTTTAGAAGTACGCGGGAGCGCCGTGATGAAGTCCATCGCAATGTTCTCCCACTTCCAAACATGGATTTTTGGTTATTCAAGCAAACCTGAGGTTCATTGGTGTTTGGCCTTAACTTTTGAGAAAGTAAGACACTTAGCTACAAAAAGCGCAATGTCTTTCTTCATGCGGGCCATCAGTAAAGCTTGCGAAGATCAAAATACATTTTATAAGAACCAAGGTGAATGGAATAATGAGACCTGTGAGCCTCGTTCATGATATATGCTCGAAGAACATCTCGGTCAGGAATCTAGAGATGATCCATGAAATAAAGAAGACCATGAGATTTAGACTCGAGCTAAAGCTCAACGCCACAATATAGTTCCTCATGCAAGTTACCACCTGTGACTGAGGCGTGCTGGGGTACAAGGATGCGAGCTTTGAGATTAGATATAAGATGAGAACTCTCGAAAAGGATAGGCTTGACATGCTTCTTACGACTATTTTCCCGAGTGGTAGCGAATCTCGCAATCATAGTCGTTCAAGAGTTCAACCCAACGACGCTGGCGCATATTGACTTCTTTCTGATTGTAAATATGCTGGAGGCTTTTATGATCGGTATAGATTATGCATTTGGTACTGTAAAGATAGTGTCTCCAAATTTGTAAGGCAAACACAACAACACCAAGCTCGAGATCGTGCGTTGTGTAATTTTCTCATGGATCTTAAGTCCCCATGATGAGTATGCGATAACCTTTCCTCATTGCATGAGAACGCAACCGAGGCCCTGATTCGAGGCGTCACAATATACCACAAAATCGTCATTTTCGTAAGGAAGAGTCAAAATATGAGCGTCTCACAACTTTTTCTTAGGTGTTTGAAACACATTTTCCTGAGCAGGACCCCACTCGAAGGGTCTACCTTTCTGGGTTAGGGCTGTGAGTGGCACGATGATTCAAGAGAAATTTGAAATAAAACGCCGATATTAGCCCGCTAATCTGAGGTGAAATACGGTAGGTGTAGTAGGGGTACACCAACTTTTAGCAGCTTCAATTTTGGCAGGATTAAGATGGATACCCTTTTCATTGACGATGTGCCCTAAATATTGAACCTCTTTTAGCCAAAATTCACACTTAGAGAATTTAGCACAAAACCACTATTTCTTTAGGAGCTCCAGCATCAGACGTAGGTAAGATTCATGATCGGCTTTTGACTTTGAATAAGTCAGAATATTGTCAATAAAGACGATGACAAATGTATCGATATAGGGCTTACAAACACAGTTCATGTGGTCCATGAATACAGTTGGGGCGTTTCTCAACCCAAAAGGCATAACGGTGAATTCTAAATGACCATAACGGGTGCGAAAGGCGGTTTTGTGAAGATCTTCCTCCGTGACACGAAGCTGATGATAACTGGAATGAAGATCTATCTTTGAAAAACATGAGGATCCTTGAAGCTAATCGAAGAGGTCAGAAATTCGAGGCAAAGGATAACAGTTTTTTATAGTGAGTTTGTTAAGCTCATGATAATCGATGCACATACGGAGCAAACCGTCATTTTTCTTGATGAATAGAATAGATGCTACGAAAGGTGAGAAACTCGGTCAAATGAAACCCTTATTGGAAAGTTCCTAGAGTTGTTTTGACAATTCCTTCATTTCCAAAGGTGCGAGGCAATATGGAAACTTAGCAACAGGATTGGCACCTGGACAAGATCAATACGGAAGTCGACTTGGCGAACGGGAGGAAGACCCGTTATATAATCGGGAAACACTTTAAGAAAGTATCGCACGATTGGGATATCTTCGATTCCCTTTTCCTTTTCTCGAATCTCCATGAAATGGGCCAAGAATGTCGGATACTCCTTGCGTAAGTACTTATGGGCCTTTATGCAAAAACATAAGCTTAAGCCCACTAGATGGCATATCACCATGAATAATCAGAATCTGGACATCCGGATGAGGAATACGAATAATTTTATAAAACAGATGAGTTTGGCGTAATGACGAGACAACCAGTCCATACCAACGATGACATCAAAGCTCATGAGACGCATAGGAATAAGATCAATAGAGAGAATATGGTCTTTAAAATCCAAATTGCAATCACGAATCACAAAATAAAGAGCTATCGGTTTTCTAGCCGTGATTTCAGTAGAGAAAGGATAATCGAGCACAGTGCGAGGTGCAGCAAGTAAAGGATCAAACTCTAATGATACAAAGCTACGATCAGCACAAGAATCAAATAAAATAGATGCATAACGATTATTTACGAGAAAATTACTATTGACCACTTCCTAGTTCGCCTGAGCCTGATTAGCATTAACCAACAAGATTTATGAGGATAAGATCGATTAACAGAAACTGATTACAAAATACAGAAACTCGATTGCAAACCTGATTAGCATTGATATTCAAGGCGCGAGCTGGGGCACCACGATTAGCATTGGTGGCAGGAGGGGGAGCAACCACGAGAACAAGGCATGCATTGCGAAGATGAGTGGTGGATCCACAATTATAGCAAGACCAAACCTAAACCTGAACATTTGGAGCTTGGACAATCATAGGTTGAGCAGGATACTGGCCACTGGCTGGGCTCCGACGGGCTGGCAGCAGGTATACATTAGGTGACCAAGGCGGACACAGTTGTTGCACTGATAGCAGAATGTTACACAAAGGATGAGGTCTAGTGTAGGTTTTCTTTGCAGGTGGTGCAACGGGAGCCCATTGAGCAGCAAGAGTTGCAGGAATAACAGGTGCAACAGGGGCTGTAGGAGTAGCTGTCAACAGCAAAGTTTTTGCCCTTACACTTCTTTTTGTTGACTTTAGCAACAGAGGACTCGTCTTTAGACTCATTTTTGACCGCAGGCTCTGGCTTATCAGTACCCGACTCCTTTTTAGAACCCGCCTTTAGATGATTATCAGTCAGACGAGTGGCACTATCGAGGGTAACAAGATTACTTGCCCACATGGAATCCTAAATGATCATAGGTAACCCACCAATATACCTTTCAATAGCCCGATATTCAGGAGTAACAATTTCAGGCACCAGAATTTTTAGCTAATAAAAGTGGTCAGTATACTCCTGGTTTTCCCGACTGTCTTGCTTTAGGGCTTGAAAGTCATCCTCAATCTTTATTCAGTTCGTTGTAGGGGCAGTATATTTCCTTCAATAGATCTTTGAGCTTGGCCTATGATAGAGCTAGGGCTTCATCAGTCCCACAAATCCTTTTCTCACTGTTCTACCAGGTGAGAACTTTTTCAGTCAAGGTGTTGGTGGCACGGGGGACCTTAAGCTGATCAAGACAGTCACTGTTAACGAAGGTGTTCTCCATCCCCTCAAACCACTGAAGCAGACCAATAGGGCCCTCAGTACCCTCGAATTGTGGAGGTTGCACGAGTTAAAATGCTTGAAGGAACAAGCAGTAACAACAGCAACATTGGTGGGTTTAGCATTTAAACCCTGCTAGGTTTGGACCACCATATTAAGAATATCCTCGGCCATCTGTTTAGCGACTACCGAGGCCATCTTGCGGCCACTATCGCCCTTTCGGAGTCCCTTGAAATGAACTGACATGCTGAGAAGAAAGATAAACATTTATGAGATAAAAACAAGGATGTGATCGATAATAAAATTTTAGAGGGTAGGATGTTAAGTGTATAATATGCGTGCTAATGAAATGTGATATAGTGTAACTCGGATCATAATTTATCAAAATCATTTTAAACATAAACGCACGTAAAACCACGAAATAGAGCGATTGAAATAACACGCATCGGAAGGTTCTTATCCCTCGATTGGGAAACTACAACCGAGACTAATCAGATTCAGATCCTATTTGTAGAGACATGCTTTAGCTTAATAGGTTTCAACACTCTCATCGGGGCGTCCCAGGTGAGCGTCAAGGTCCATCGAAAGATTCGAATTTATACCTAACGCTTTTCTAGATACCCCGACTACCGGTGCTTCCACCCTTCTAGTTACTATATGTCTACTACTAAACCCCCAATTCTGACGAGATTTGACAATCGGGAAAATCACATTTTTCCTAAATGGTATGTAAGGCACCATTTTCTAAGGACGGGGCTAGGAAGTCTTTGTGATTTCTCTACAAGTGTGTGCTGACCAACGAGGATCGAGGCAATGTTTAAAATAGGCATAATTAAGAAGCACATAATGGACATTTAAAGCATATAGACATACTATTCATGAAGCACTCATGCAGGACACCTAAGGCATACGTCTAAGTCAAGTCGGTTCTAATAACCTAGATCCCTATAGATGTAGCTCTCATACCAATAACACTAAAGTGAGAATTATAATGATACACGTCTCATGTTCAACGAATGTTCGTAACAAAGGGATAGATGATGTGATTACCATAGGCTATAGTATTTGGTTGATTTAAAGAGTTGGATAACACTAAGAACTAATTGCCAATAATACACGACATACCTTGCTGGGGGCAGCGTGTTGCGGCTAGGCGCCCTACTCTCTTTACGTTAATAAATCTTATTGACGAATCATCCAAGTGAGAGTTTGTTGGATTAGGATGTCCGATAGTCAGATAATTTTAATGTTGCCATCGGGGTACAATACGAAAGGGTTACGCTTTGGGCAACGAAGAAGAATGCTATTTTTTATTAACTGGTCACGATAAATAATAATAGACGAAATGAATGCCCTAAATGTTTTAATTGTAAAACGTAGACGAAATTTTTTATGTGATAATTAATTAGTTGTGATAATATATGTATATATATATATATTGAAATATAATATATGTGATAATTAATTAGTTGTGATAATATATGTATATATATATATATATCGATATATATATATGCATACATATACATATATTTGGCTGTTTTGACCATTGTTTGGTCTTACTTATTTTAAATGTTTTCAAACGAATGGTTCTACTAAAACAGGGTACCTTGAATTGAATGCACAACAAAAGGAAGATATAAACTAAGTAACTCATATGGCAAGTCCTCAGCAGGTTTCTTATGCAACGACAAAAGTCTATTGATGATGGCTCTAACATATCCATTACCAACGTGCGAAACTGTAAAAAGAATTTCTAGCAATCAAAACATCAAAAAAAAAAAAAACACCAAGAAAGGATACGGTTCTAAATCAATGTTAATTGTTCCAAGAATGATAAGTAAAATAAAAATGTTTTAGTTTGAAACTACAATTATCAACTTAGAAAGAGTAAGAGCACATATTTGCTACATCCTACAAACAACCTAATTAGCCACTGTTTTTATATGCCATGAAATGTTTTAAAATTTTAAAGGAACTAAATACATGCAATATGATGGATAATAGGTCTAGATTATAAAATAAGCGCGTAGCATACATGAAGTTCAATTAAATACATGTGTGAAACGAAATAGAGGGACAAATCCCCAAAAAGAAATAAGAGAAAAGAAGAAAAACCATACCGCACCTGAAAAAAAGATGCCACAACTTTGCAATAACACCAAAAGAAAACAATTGCTCAATTAGACCAATCATTTCAAAAGCCAAGAAGAAGGTTAAAACTTAAAATTGGCAAGTACATGTATATAAAAATAAGTAGAAAATCACAAAGCTCAATACTTAAAATCAAGCATTCAAATCAACATGCCATGTATAAGACATCAGATAGACAGTTCTTCATAGGTTATATTTCTTTAAAGCAGATTACGTAGTTAATTAGATAGACAACTTACCCAACGTAATGAACAATTAACATAGTATTTGTCCTTCAATTGCAAGAACTGTAGCCGTCCTTCAAGCATGGGCTTAGGTGGGGGTTGAAATTGTTAGTACCTAGCACCTGATCGTCATGTGATGTATTGAATACAAGACAACGATGTGCTAGTTAGCTGATGTCCAAACCCTTGGCGAACTCCAAGTTCGGACAGGTCCGAACTTGTCCGAACCTGAGGTTCGGACCATCGGGTTTTCAGCTTTATAAATAGTTTGTCTTTTGTATGATTAAGCACTTCTTGACAAATCTTCTATGTGTCTTTCTGTGTAAACTCTTTGTGGTCTAATACAAGCTTCATTGTATTTACTCATCTTGTTCATCTCGTTTTACTTTGATTTCGATACGACTAAGTAGACGATCCACCGCTTACGCATTTTCAAGTGGTATCAGAGCATTTGGTTTGCTATACTGGTCAGAAATCACTGTTTTTCGGAGTTTTGAGTCAAAATTTCACGTTTTTGCGAAAATGAGTATTCTTTTTGAGGTCGTTTGATCATCTCGAGTGTGTTTTACGTAAAAATTCAGACGATCCACCGCTCACGCATTTTCCGAAATGATGGGGTGGGTGAGACATATCAAATGGTGAGGGAGATACGTGTAAAGTAACGGCTCAAAAAGCCCAAACTTCATCATGCATCATACACTTGTAATTTGTGCTCAGTGAGTTGTACCTCAAGTTGCAAAATGTTATAAAGGGTTAATATGGTTTTTGTATTACCTGATTACGAATGTTCTTTGAAATATTCGTTCATCATCATAACTGCCAAGTAGAATAAAAAAAATAATAAATAAACTAGAATCATCTTAAGAGATAGTATGTATAAAACATTCATGAACAAATATTTTCTAGATACCAATAGTATCCGTGAAATCACTATCACTCTAGTCATGCATCAAATCACCTAAATACTATTTAACTTGTGATGTCATACAACCTTAGAAGAATCAATAATATTTTGAGAACTAAATCTACATTAATGCTAAATTAGTATTATGTAGTAAATGATATGTACTAAATAAACAAATTATCAACTAACACTGAATAACAAATTATATACAACAAATTGATAGCAAAAAAATAGGGCACTGGAACAACGAATATAATACTTAAAAGTTTACTCAACAAACAGTAGATTAGGAAAAGTTATAATCGTTTCTTTTGAAATGCTATAAACAAACAATTGGAAATGAAAACAAAGTATAGTGGATATCACTTTCAATTTTGTTAAATAGTAGATACAAACACATTTGATAGAAGATTAGTTTAAGAGGTGAAAATATTAAGTTTAAGATTACTGCATGCACAAAAAATTAGGCTATCAAACAAACCTGTCACAGTTGGAGACTAGGGTTCATCGAGTCGTTCGCTGCTATTCTAGACGGTTTAGTCGAAATAATCACCATTGCTTGGGTTCTTCTTTGTGATACCAAATCAGCCACACATGTAAAGTTGGTGTCCAAGTGAAGTTTACATTAAGCTCAATAATCGGTACATGAAACTGTAATCGATGTACATCATGCATACCGCTTAAATATGTTCCATGATGTATGAGATCAGTAAATGCAGGTCAAAACACTGTTACCACCCTTCTCAAATATGTAGCTTTAAGTATGTTTTGATTTGAAGAATCAAACTACTGCCCCTCTCACAAAAACCTATGGTTGGTATAATATAAGCATCCTCCATGTCTCAACAGATGCAATGAGGAGGAGATCAACCCTGTAAATTATTTAATGCATTAAATAATCATGTTAGTCCTTGTATGTCCTAATTAATAGAATTTCATATATAGAATCAAAACTTTTTCACCTATAAAATCATAGTTTATAAATTACAGAAATTCATATATAGTTGATTAGTTTTTTCAGTGATAATTGAAGGGTAAAAAAATAAGAAAACAACAGAATAACTATTTAAAAAATAAGGACATAAGGTGTTTCGAGCATACCGTATCCACCATACACTAGTTACCCGTTTTGACCTGCTAAACAAATGGCTCATTACACCTTCAATGAACACATAGTTATAACGCATGCACTTTCCGTCATACCATAACCTTCAATAACTGGACAGCCAAAGCATCTGCAAAGATTTCATTGCACATGTTGAACGATAACATATGTCAAGGATTAGTAAAGTAAAAGATAGTTTAGCAAAGGTGCAACAGTGTGTTAAGTTGTTAAATATAAATAGATGATTAACTTATACTTTTAAAAAGTCCATGATATCAAATGATAAAGGTGAAGCACCTTAGCCCAAGAAACGAACCCGACCTCCCATTTTTGCTTTTATTTTAGTGAATACCGATTTTTATTTTAGACCTAAACTGACGTGGGAAAGACGTATTAGGCTTGATTTGCTTGACTTGTACCTCTTTAAAGACATGGTTGATGATAGGGTTTCATGGAGGCGTAAGATTAAGATTAAGGATCTATAGGGGTGTTCTCCCATGTTACTTATTTATTTGTTATTATTACTACCTTTTATATATTTATTTGATTTATTTTATTTATTTATTTACTTATGTATTTATCTATTAATTTTTATTTATTTATTTTTTAAATATATTTCGTTTTATTTTTATATTTTATTTATTTATTTATTTATTTATTTTTACTTTTATTTATTTACATGAATATATACATTTTTATTATTATTATTTCTTCATCTACCATTGTCCGTTTTCACATGCATGCTCGCTTGTACTTTGGAGCTGAGGGTCTCCCTGAAAGCAGTATCTCTATCCTTCGGGATGGAGGTAAGGCTTGCCTACATCCCACCCTCCCCAAACCCTACTAATAATTTTTTATTGGTGGTACTTTACAAGGTATGATGATGATGATGATGATGATGATTTAGTGAATACCAATCTATCCCAAATTGGTGATGGATTTCGACCTACACAATTACAACATATTACTCATACAGTCATACAACAGTGCACACACGTTCTGTTGTTGTGAAGGACTGTACGGAATGAAGGTGAACAAATAAATACCAAATAGTTTTATTTGGGTCGACTTGATTATGTGTGCAGCAAAATAAGAGAAGATGGTTTACCTTGACCAAGCTTATTATCTTGATAAAAAAAACTGGTTGCAGCAGTCTATTCCGGTTCCCCGTCTTGGCTTTATGATAAGAAATATAAAACCCCCAACATACAATCACTTTAAAAGCAACATACTTGAAGAACATTGTATCTAAAACAAAAACAATCTTCTTCTAGATCCCTTTTTTGATACACATATAAACATAAAACCAAGAAAACCCCAAATCGAAGCAAATAAAATATGAGCTTTCGACCTACCTATATGGTGAAGGGCTAAGTGCCTGAGAGTGACCAGCATATATAACCACACAAACACCACCAACAACTCTGAGCATTTAATGTGATTAACTCTAAGCTTCACACAAAACAGAACAAATCTAACCCAAACAAAACTCAATAATAAAAAAAAATGGAACATGCATAGAACAATTGTATGGAAATAGAACACAAAAGGTAATTAAAACACCATTAATGGTACAAATCCAGATTCATAAGTGCAAGACAATAGAAGGTAAAAGTAAAGCAACAGATAAAGAAAGTAATCCATATGATTAAATAAAAAGACAAACTATGACTTACCAACAGTAGACAAGAGAACAACGAACTGATCAACTACAAAAAAAACCATAAATTGTGATCAAGAAACGAAAAGCTGCCGCAAGTAAAGAAACAAGGATTCTCTTGAAACAGCAGTAACAAAATTGAAAACAAAATCACAGTAATAAGAATAACAAACTACTAATTTTATAACTTAGAAAATATCGCATTAATGTAAAAACCCTACAATTGAAAGCCTTCAACATATAAGAAAGTAATTTAGGTGAATGAGAGAGCGTAAGAACAAAATTTCAAAAAACTAAAAATTGAAGAAATGTGAAAGCCGCTAATTGAGAATGCAATTAAGCCAGAGATATAATGATAACACGTGTCAGGGTATAGACTGAAGAAAACAAAAAAAATCAGTCCCCAAGTATCGAAACCGTGACATCTACAGAAACAACCAAACAAAAACCAACTAAGCTAGTAAAAGTTTGACTTACAAAACGAAAGACATATATTATATATATATTAACAATTGGAAATGTAGGTCATGTGAGGTAAATTACTGTCGTTCTTCTAACTAATACAATGCTTACATCTGTTTTATTTTTATTTTCTGATTGGGTGAAGATGACGGTGACTTTCTCTCATCTCTCTCACAAAGTAGCGATCCATCTTCTTCTCTCTTTAACTCCATGATCTCTAATCTTCTTCACGCGATTTCTAGGGAACCGACACTTACTCAGTATGATTTCTCTCTGTCGTCGTCTTCCTCATCTACCCCATTCTCTTCTCTGCCTCACCCACCAAACCATCGATGTCACACACCATCATCTCTCTATCCTTTAACCTAGATTCAGCCATGGATTTCGAGCTTCTATGTTCCTCAATCGGCCCTTGATCTTCGGTTGCAGCATAGTGATGCGAAAGGGGCTTCAAGGATCTGGGTTCGTTTTTAGGGTTTTATTATTTCGTTTGGCCCTGTCTCGATTCGGGTTGATGAAAGGTACGTTTCCTTCTTCCGTTCTTGAATCTTCTACAGACTTACCACATTCTTCGCCGACTGCCACTTCCGCCTCAAATCAACATAGCAAGGTTAGTTTTCAACTGAATTTGTAAAATGTTTGTGGATTTTTGTTTCTTTTTTCCTATGGACTTGAGCGTCATCTTTTGGTGAGGAATACCTTGATCGATATGTACGTAATGCTACAAGATGTTGGTGTTGCCTACCAGTTGTTCGATGAAATGTCTGAACCGTTTCAGTAACAGATTATGTTTTGCTTCAATGATTGAGTTGTCTTTAGGTTTGTTATTGCTTGAGAATATGTCGCTAAGATTGTCTTATGTCACTTCTTTTAGTTGTTCTTAATGACGCTTTCCCCTGTAGTCAATTTACTTATGACTTCAGTTATCAAACTGTAATTAAAACTATATATTTCCATACATATATTCAAAGTCATCCTGTCACACATTAGCGCACATGAGGTACCTCCTCTTCTATTTTGACTATTTACCTCTTTAGTTTTTACGGTTGTTGAGTAATCATGCTGACAATAAGAAATGTTGAATCTTTTAGGGCTTCATGGTTTGCACATTCAAGTGTAGATGATTTACTAATCATGTTGAATTTCTTTGCTTTATTTAACTGTTCATAGATCAAATTAATACACATATTTATAATTTTCAATTTACTAAGATTTATACCTATTTGTCATATATTCTTCATATTTTTTTTGGCTTTTGATATTAATAGAAATGTAATTATATGAATTGTCGTGATCTATTTGTTTGGACCTGTTGTGTGTTTGTATATTATTTTAAAAGTAATCTAATTTGATTCTAATGAAGTAGAGGATGGGTTGGCATTTGGTTCTAAGATAGGTTTTGTCCTTTGGTTTATAGTGAATTTATGTACAGAAAGCTATCAATTTGTGTGCTGTTTAACTCCTAAAGGATGATAAAATGTGTCCATTAATGATGATTGTGTTGCTTTTTTAAACACATAAATTAAAAAGAAAGATTTATAGTTAAAGTACAATAGCCTTGCCTAACCGTATAGTTTGGATTAAATATTCAGACTTCAATGACATGATGAATTTCTATACAAGATTCATAAAGTAGTCTGATGTCCTGTGTATAAAAGCCCCAAACATGAACGAAGGCCTGTAGCATCGATGTAATTAAGATTCAAGAGTACAACTATGAGACCTTTGTTTTGGGTTTGTTTTACTGTTTTCATTGCTTAATACTATTGAAAAAATCATCGCTTAACACGAAACAATTTGAAACCTCTTAGAAACATACCAAGGAAATGGTCACATTTTTTGGTTTTTTGTTTATCAATAGGGAATGCATACACACGTGAAGCTGCACTGACATATGCAATAACAAAACATAATTAATTCATATATAAACATGATTCGATATTCATATTTATGAGTTTCAAATGGTTAACATATCCAATGAGAATATTCTAAAGTAAAAAAATGAATTTGTTTACAAGATTTTTTTAAAAGTGACTAATATATTAAAAATATATATCATTTTTAACAGGAAAGCTAATATTGGAGTCCGCAGATATAACAATATTTCAGATCAACCTACCATTCCGTAATCTCGAGGAGATTGTAGACAGGTACTATTAAGATGATACAATCAACAACCAATTTCTATAAAGTCACTTATCTTTTCCATTTACAATTACAAGTACATGCAGGAAAGGCAAAGAACCCAATATGGACTCCAATTGACTCATGTCTATGGCGAAATGGGAATGATAATTGCAAACCTGGATATGAAACAGCCTGAGGAGTTCAAGGTAAACTGATTTCTAAAATACAGCCAAATTTACTGAAGGAAAAAAATTACATTAATAGTAACTATTGACTGCTCAACAGAACCAACGATCCCCTACACTCATAGTCACTATATTTCTTTTTTATCAAATGAGTGTGTGACGACTCATTAGTTTTGTCTTTTGGGTATTGCTCATCTTTATCATTGTTTTGCAGGGATTTAGTAGGCATTATGCTGTTGTAGAAGTGTTTCGCTCTTTGTTTTGGTAAGTTTCATATCTTTATAACTCATATAATTGTAGAATGCCTCTAAGGTTTAATAACACTGAATACATCTGTAAAGGCTATTACTCAATCATTAGAAAGAACAAAATTTTATGTAAACTTAGAAAAGAATGGATTTCTTCTTAATGTGAGATATAATCATGCAAGTATAACTTTTGGCAACTTTAAACTAGATTTCTTAATGTAGGATATAATCACGGAAGTGTTTGACATGCGTTCTTTATTTTGTACTTCACAATCTATGGTTTAATATCGTTGTTCAATTTCATCAAGTTCCTATTCTTGATAATTCTACTTCATTTTTTGTTTTATTTAAGGTTTTCTCTTTTAGTTGCAGCTTTCTTTGTTTGTAACAGTAGTAACTGAGACACAGGTACTTATAACTCCTTATTTTTTTTAATAAAACACAGCTGCCAAGATGTGTATGATCCATGTTGATGCTTTTGAGATGTAGAATGATAAATCTTGGAACAAATAAAGACAATGAAGTGGGAATCGTAAGAACTTCGCAAGACTTACTTTTGTTTAATGTTAGAAATAACTTTGGTTTCACCATTTTGGTTGGTTTGTAACAAACAATTTTAACCTCCATAATTCTCTAAAGAATTATTTTGGCTATCTTACTATTATGATTGGCTCTTGCGTAAACATCACTTGCATTGTTATTTACATTGCATTGTTACATTATTAAAAACAAGCTTCCCGCCGCAACGCGCGGGTGGATATCCAGCTCGTTTAAACTACAGAGCAAGATAGTTTCAATAAAAAAAAAAACTAAAATGGTCATATGGCACAAAGCCATTAGCCACAATTTCAAGGTGTAAATCAATGATGGGCCACAACGTAACAACAGTGGTAGCCACACTTATCTATTCTTTTTGTATATATATATAGAATAGATAATTGGTTTTGAATTTTATTTAAAATGTTTAAATAAAATCATCTAATGATATTATATTTATTAGATAAAGATAATACCTTATTTAAATGATTTGGTTGATTTGTTTATCAAGATTTTTTCAGATCTATAAATACCAGATGAATCCTAAAATCCTAGCACCCTAGAATTCACAACAAGAGAAAGAGAGAGCCTTGGAAATTCCGCCCCTCCCCCTCTCTAGTCCACCATCGTCGGCCACCCTAGAGCCGCCTCCGTCGCCATCGAGCCACCACGTGTCGTCATCTACCATCGTCGTTCTTCGAGAACTATCGGTTCTTCCAGAAAGGTACGACTGTGATGAGTTGGTCGGGATGGTCATCATGGACTTTCCATTTGTTTTGGACAGCTTCCTCTGTAACATCAGCCGTTAGGTCGCAGCCCGTCTGTCTCGACTGGATTGTGGTGATACCTTCTAGTGTCGGGAATTTCATCATTCCACGTGTCGTTGAGACTACGTAGCCAAATTGCAGAATGGCTGGTCGGCCGAAAAGGATGTTGTACTTTGACGGCCGCTTGACGACGAGGAAAGTTACCCGCTCCGTTCTTTCGTACGACCCGTCTGTGACTTTTGTTGGTAGTGTAATCTCCCGGGCCGGGAAGACCATGTCTCCACTGAACCCGACCAATGTGGTTTCGGTGCGTTGGATCGTAGCTCTGATCTCCGCAGGCAACCGGGAGAAACAACTTTCGTACATTATGTCACAAGCGCTTCCCCAATCCACGTATACTCTGTGTATGTGGTAGTTGTCGATTTGCAACATGATGATCATGGGACTGAGTGTCGGGGTCACTTGTGCCATTGATAGGAAATGGATAGGTTGGTTGACTCATTCGTCTTTTCGTAGCCGAGGTTTCTTGCGCCTTGAACCGATGGTCATATTTATTACTAGCGGCCAACTTTCTTTTCTTGCTTTTGCTTCTGCTCTTTGATTTCTTTAAACATGTGAGCTAGTTGGCCTGTGTTGACTGCGTGCATGATTTCCTTCTTTAACGGATGGCACTCGTCTATGTCATGCCCACGATCTAGGTGAAAGGCGCAATACTTGCATGCGTTCCTGTTTATCGCATTGGGTCACATAGGGCTGGGCTTGTTGAATTTCCTGCTTGCATCTTCCATTTGCAGAATTTCTTTTGGTGTTTTTGTCAGGAGTGGGTAATCATATTTGCAGTCGTTCCGGTGGTTTGCTGGCCCGGGACGATCATATGATGTGAAACCGGACTGTCTCCTTTCGTCTTTTCCCGAGCTGTCATTGCCCGACTGCCATGGGCGTCGCCCGTCTCTTTGGTTTGACTGTCGGCCATGGTTCTTTCCCTGTGTTTGCTGTGTTTTGTCTCGCAACTGTGCTGCTTCCTCTCCTCGGATGAACTCTTCTGTTCGGTCAAAGGCTTCTTGTATTGTTTAAGGCACACGGGCACTCATTTCCTTGACTAATTTCCTGGTCCGGATCCCATGGATGAACCCGGATATCCTCTGCCTTTCATCCGCGTGACCGCTTGTTAATGATTCTGTTTTGTACCTTTCTAGGAATGTCCGAAGGGATTCTTGATCGCCTTGCCTGATGTTGTGAAGTTCAATTGGGTCCTTAGTGCATTTCCTTTCCTGACCGAAATGTTGCGAAAACAACTCTTTGAGTTGGACATAGCTATCGATGGATTTGTCAAGTAGGGAGTTGAACCATAGCCGGGCGGGACCGAATAGCGTTTGAACAGACATCTTGCACTAGACTGCAAGTGCCATTGTTCGATTCGTGTCGCTGACTTGAATGCATGCAGGTGGTCCTCCGGTTCAGAGCTTCCGTCATACGTTTTGACTGTGGAAATGAGTTTAGTCTTTGGTGGGCATTCTAAGTTCTCGATTCTATCGGTGAACTTGCTATCCTCTTCTGGTATGTATGGCAGTGTAAGGTCGTCTGGGGTGCGATGCGTTTCGAAGACAGTAGTTGTCTGAGATGTGACTGCAATGGTGCCCGACTAGGAGTGTGTCCACCGACTGGCTAGAATTGCATGGCATGTGGCATTTTTGAATCCCTGTGGCCCGTATGGGTAGTATGCCGGGAAAATGGTTGTTGTGGGAACGCCGACTGGTATGGCTGGTATGGTTGGTGCCCATACATGTGGGCGAAGCCGTCCGGGTGCATTTTTGTGAAGGATGCGGTGACCATGGACACTCTGTGTTCAGTACCTATGTTGGTTGACCCGGTGGTGACTGTGGTGACGCCAGTCGTGTCGTTCCTAGGTGTGCTTGCTGTGACGGAAATTCTTGTGCTGTCTGTGACCACAACTCTTGGCCCGGGTCCGTGTGGTGTGCCTGGTAGTGTTGGTATCGTGTTGCTAATACGTGGTCCTTCGTCATCGTATGCCAGCTGCAAGCACACTCCCTTGAGTCGTTCTGCTTCGACGTACTCGTTCATTACTTGTTGGAGGTGGATGAAGTTTATGCTGACTTGCTCCGGCGTCAGTGTTAGAACTGTGGATTCTATTCCTTCTGTCGCCTCCGTGTTTGGCTAGTTCCCGGTTGGGGTGGTGAGACCCCTCTCAGCATCAGAAGTATCGGACATGCTTTCTTGATGAAGTACCGTGCGGATGGCGCCAATATAGAATCGGGCTGTCCCGACCGGTAGGCCAAGCCTAGGACGGACCACTCGGGCAGTTGATCTACCGGATGACTCACTGGACGAGCTGGGACCCGAGTGGAGTACTTAATACTTCTTGGTTACCTGCAAAAGTGAAAATACCGTTGTTCTTGGAGGGCAGGACAGGATGTCCTGCGACCAAGCTCCGGCGTGAGAATCAATACTTGTTTTCGAATCAAGTGTGGGGTAAGAGTGAAGCATAATGAATGAATCCTTACCTGGTGATTGGGGGATATTTATAGCCCTCAACCTTTATCTTGGTGTGTAATTAATGTTGCATTATCCGAACATGTGCACTATGCGACTGACCTGGTGGTCGGGTCAGGGCGCTACAGTACCTATTTCTGGTAATCCCTTGATCAGAGTGCACGGTCGGGCAGAGTGGTGTCCGAAGTATGTGAGTCGAGCATTGGTCTGTGTGTCCTTGTTGGATTGGTGTCATGTTGACCGTCTAGTGCTCTAGCCGGTCGGTCGAGTGTGGCGAGTTATTATTGTTTATCGATGAGGGATATCTGTGACGTCACCCTGACCGGATATACGTCATCATTTATTATTTAGTTTTGGTCATAAAAGTTATGAGACCAAACCCTAATCGTGATATTGTTAACTAGCGAGACTGTTTGTTAAACCATCGTGTCCTGATCGTTCAATCACGACTAATTATTTGTTTATTCGGATTGTTTTGGATCACTAGTAGGATTGGTTAGTCACCAACCTTGTTTACACGCTTTCGCACGTTACTTGTTTGACAAGTCACGAACTCTATAAATTTTAAATCAGTACATGGACAACCAACCCTAGGGCCAAGTCCGGGATCCGAGCGTCACATTATTTCATAAATAAAGTAGGATCATTATATGATTTTCGATCACTGTCGCCCTAATCAACACAAGCAACTCAGATCACCAGTAGCCCACTCTTTTACGTGTAAATCAGTCATAACACTAGTTTTCTATGCCATTGCTTGGAGATATATGGTGTTGGAGAGAAATGAAGGTTTGTAGTGGGGGCACAAAGAGGGGAAAAAGAATATGTGGGTTTTTTTTCTTGTGTTTGTGGATGTAGATGTGATTTGCCTCTTGATCGATTCTCATTTCACTACAAGAAATATGACTTTTGGTGGCAAAATTTTGTTTACCTATGGTGGCGATACATGGCCACCGGACACCTAGGTGGCGACTTATCGTCACCATATCCCTAGCTAGTGAAAGTCCATCGCTATAACTGAAAAATGTCGCCATTGGAAGTTTCACCATCGTAGGCATATCTATAAGGGCGACAAATCGTCACAGAAAAGTCCGTCGCCATAAATTTCTGAGATAAAGTTTAAAAATTTTAATTTAGGTTTTTGGTGGCGACTTATCGTCACCGTAAATTAAATTTTTTTTTTTATTTTGGGGCTTTGGTGGCGACTTATCGCCACCATAAATGAAATTGTGTTTTTATTCTGGGGCATTGGTGGCGATAAGTGGCCACTATATATGTAAATTATTTAATTAACTTTTAAATCAGATTCTTTTAGTGTCGATAAGTCGCCACCTTAGATTTAATTAATTGTTTTTAATCAGGAGCTTTTGGTTACGATAAGTCGTCACCATAGATTTGATATACAGTTTTTTTAAATCCTATGGTGGCCATAAATCGCCACCATAGGCTACTGTTTCTAAAAATTATATATAATTTTTTTAAATATTTTTCTAGGTTTTGTAAACCCAATTTAGAATTAACTTTAAAGATCAATTCATAACCCAAACTGATATATAACTAACTAAAACATTGTCATAAAGCATAGATCCATAATTCATAAAACAAACATGACTTAAACTAATTAGTTAATGTTCTGAACCTAGAAAAGGCTTATACTAGTATTCATCTTCATCATCTTCATCGTTATGTGATTATTTTTGTAGGTTTTGTTGAAGTTGTTGTTGCATTTGGGGGTTCAACAATGCCATAATTTGAGCAACTTGTTGTTGTGTTGCTTGTAGTTGTTGTTTCTTGGCTACCAATTCTTCTTTTTGCGCTTGCCATTTTTGTTCGAGTTTCTTATATTGTTGTGACGAGGAATCACCAACATCGAACCCTAGAGATGGTTGGGCAACCACACGACCAATACCTTTTTCATGCCCACTTCTTGGTTTTAAAGCTCGGTTGAGGCACTCCATCTCATCAATCTCTTATGATCCAAACTCT
This sequence comes from Deinandra increscens subsp. villosa, assembly GCA_039602395.1. NCBI lineage: Eukaryota > Viridiplantae > Streptophyta > Magnoliopsida > Asterales > Asteraceae > Deinandra > Deinandra increscens. Next base: position 55,798 of record JBCNJP010000259.1, on the reverse strand, counting down.
AGTTGCATTTCATTCTTTGTTGACAATATTTGTTCCTACATCATAAAAATAATTAATATATCAAGTGTTAATACACTTTATATATCCAAATAAAATACTTAACGGGTCAAAAAGACTCGAACCCATTTGAATTCACATAAGATATCCAACTAAATGACTAAACGGGTCAAAATGACTAGATACAACTTCCAAACACCGAATATATCCAACTAAAATACTTAACGAGTCAACATGACTCAAACCCATTGGAATTCACATAAGATGTCCAACTAAATGACTAAACGGGTCAAAATGACTAGATACAACTTCCAAACACCGAATATATCCAACTAAAATACTTAACGAGTCAACATGACTCAAACCCATTTAAATTCACATAAGATGTCCAAATAAATGACTAAACGGGTCAAAATGACTAGAACCAACTTCCATACACCGAATATATCCAACTAAAATACTTAACAGGTCAAAATGACTCAAACCCATTTGAATTTACATAAGATGTCCAACTAAATGACTAAACGGGTCAAAATGACTAGAACCAACTTCCAAACACCGAATATATCCAACTAAAATACTTAACGGGTCAAAATGACTCAAACCCATTTGAATTCACATAAGATGTCCAACTAAATGAATAAAACGGGTCAAAATGACTCGAATCAACTTCTAAACACTTAATATATCCATCTAAACGGGTCAAAATTACTTAAATTATGCAAATTAAACTATTTTACTTACATAGTCTGCGGCGGCTCTAGCATTTACCCAATGACCATTCTTCTTTTTGTGTTCCTCCTCCCAGATCTCTATATGGCTTACTTTACCCTTATTTTTTTTTCCTTCCGTCTAAGCTCGGCATAGGGTGTGCACCCTTGAAAGGTAGGGCAGAGCATTTTTGCTCTGTTAGCTTTGTTGGTTTCACAAGTTTTAATGTAGTCTGGATCTAGGAACAACTTATCAATGAAGTCTATCCATTCATCTTCATCCAAGTAGTCCTTAGGATACGACTCCCTTGCCTGTTGTGTGTTCTCCTAGCCCTCGTTGTCAAGAAAATGGCACTTCATGCGGTGCTTCCACTCCTTATAAGCAGTCTTCATATCACTATTAATCCCAGCTACTATTTCTGGCCACTTCTCATCTTTATAATGAGACTTTAAATCAAACCAAGTCTGCAAAAGGGAAATAATTAGAATATATATATATATATATATATATATGTGATGAATTTGCAAAAAGGAAAGAATTAAAAAAAATATACATGAAGAGCTGGAATTATTTTCTTCTTCCGTTCCTTGGGAACATAACGCCATGACTTGTAAAAGAGTGGGCAATTCTTAAGTACTAAGTGTGAGACTGCCCGAGCCCACGAGCTGTAATAGTCGCCAATTCCCTTATAGCCCTTTGTGTCCAAGTCAAACTCGATTGGCAACAGTTTGCCACGGTTTCTCTTAATCAGAAGTTCAAGTTCCTTTAGGGTTTGAACGCCACTTGTATTTTTAGTTTTTGCTACATGAAATTATAAAGTTAGAAAACTAAAAAGATATTCGATATAAACACATATATTTAACTTGAACTAATAATTACTTACCAGATTCACAAGAAGTAGGGATCCGACAAGAATGACGACGAGGATCCCGACCGTCACCATCACCACCATGTCCTCTAGCAACGTTAGCCATCTCTTCACGGCTGATGTCAATATATGTGCCATGGTTCTTCTTGAACGACCTGCTATTAGCCGTGTCGAACCATTTACAACGAAATAGTACAACCAAGTAAGCACTTAGATATTTTAACTCTATGATCTCCTCTAGTTGACCATAATATGTATTTTTATCTTCATCTGATGAAACAACACCACTGTTCTAAGTAGTGCGTCGGATATCACGACTATACTATGCAAGCAGTGTAAGAATACGAACTCAAAACACCATGTGCCAGTGCCTCTAACTCATCGATACCTTCCAGAGGCATATGTAATCGATACTTTTCTTGTCGGGAACTCGGATTTAAACATGTCTATGTATTCTTTAACTTCATCACATTTGTTTAGCACAAACCATTCAAGTGTCTTCAAGGATTGTCGATCAAATGAATTGTGTTTCGCCTTGGACATTGGGCGGCATTGCGATGAAAACATGGCTAACTGCCTCTTTGGAATCCCATCGTCCGCATTTCTATCAGGGCGGTTAAATTTGGTTTGCACACCCTCAAGATACATAGAGCAAAATGTCAATGCCTCCTCAGCAACATAACCCTCTGCAATTGAGCCTTCGGGCTAGGCATTGTTTCTAACAAATGCTTTCAGTTTTTTCATGAGTCTTTCAAAGGGATACATCCATCTCATATATACGGGCCCACCAAGAATAGCTTCTCTCGGTAAATTAAGAACAAGATGAATCATGATGTCAAAAAATTCCGGAGGATAAATCAGTTCCAAATTGCATAATATATTCACCACATCCTTCTCTGCCTTTTTCATGTCTTTAACATCTAATGATCGTGCATACATTTTTTTAAAGAGGATGCAAAGATCGGTGATCGTTGAGGAAATATCTACATGTAGCCCTGCTTGAACTCCTATTGGTAGCAATCGTTGCATAAGGATGTGATAATCATGAGACTTTAACCTGGATATATTCGAAAAGCTAGGAGATACCCTGCTTTTAAAGTTTGACCCATGACCATCGGGTAGCTTCACTTATTTAACAAACTTACAAAAACGTTCTCGACCAGCCTTCTTGAAAGCGTATGGAGCATGTGGTTGGAAGAGCTTGTTGTTTTCTTTCTTTAGCCATAGATTTGGACGAATCCCCATACTTTTTAAGTCTTCTCTTGCTTTGAGTGTGTCTTTTGATTTTTCGTTCATCAACAAAGTACCAAGCAAACTCTCACACACATTCTTCTCCACATGCATAACATCAAGATTGTGTTTCAGTTGGAGGGAAGACCAATAATCAAGCTCCAAGAAGATGCTGCGTTAATTTGGTCCAATTCAACTCTGGTCAAAGAAGAGCATGCTTTTTTTCGGACCTACATTGCTAGGATGTTTCCCCGGAACACAAACAGGGACACAATTTATTTGTTTTAATATTTCTGTTTCACTGAGTCGTTTGGGAGCATCACCCCTTTCCGTTTTGCCATTAAACAATAAACTGTCCCTCCATGCATGTTTAGTACTCAGAAATTGTCTATGGCCAACATAAGCTCTCTTACTGGCTACAGCCATCGAGGGTGTGTCTTTGTTATATGTAGGGCATGCATAATAACCTTGACCACTCCAACCAGACATATAGCTACGAGCGGGATAATCGTTAATGGTCCATAACAGTGCAGCACGCATCCTGAATACGGAGTTGGTTAAAGCATCTCTCATTTGAACTCCGTCAGCCCACAACATTTTCAACTCATCCACCAAAGGCCTTAGATAAACATCAATGTCCTTTCCAGGCGATTTTGGCCCGGGAATTAGCAAAGTCAACATGAAAGAAGACCCCTTCATGCATAACCATGGTGGAGTGTTGTATGTTGTCAGAATTACCGGCCACATACTATAAGACAAAGACATATTACCAAACGGGTTTGTTGATACATGGTCCTTGATCGTCATGTGAAGTATCGAATACAAGAAGGATACACACAAGATTGCTGAGGTCCGAACTCAGGCCGAACCTGGGGTTCGGACATGGCCGAACGTGTGGCCGAACCTCAGGATCGGCCGGTCGTATTTCAGCCTTATAAATATGTGTTTCATGTGTTGTATTCTATATAGATAAGTGTATGTGCTTCCGCGTC
>JBCNJP010000259.1:25500-51500 GCA_039602395.1 Deinandra increscens subsp. villosa | reverse complement strand
TGGAGTTTCTCAAGATGAGGCTCCTGTGTATGACTTTAAAGTCAATCCTTGGTTCGGTACTGGTCCCACATTCAACGTGCCACCAATGTTTATATATAGGGTGTGCCGCAGTTAACCCACCACACTACTAGCACCCTAAAGGCGTACCAGCTACCCACCATTACTAGATATTAGTCAAACCACATTGGATATTTTTATCGGAAAAAGAGGATGTCAAGTTTCTCCCATATGCTCGAATGTAAAGGGGGCAAGAGATTAAACCTCACTACGTTGTGCAAACAAAAGGTGTAAGAGTTCCCATGCACAATACCGGTAAGATGCATAAGGGTTGCTATTCTTGTGAAGATCATCGAGAGGTTGGCACACGCAGTGCGAATATCATAACATTTCAGATTTTAAGACGATCAAAAGTTTTTAAACAGGCCACAAGGTTTAAGTTCAAGCTGGGGGTTCATCAATGAAAGTTTTCTGAAAAGGACGATGAGGATTCGTGTATCAGGAATTTGTCGATAGCCGCTATGACAGGAGCATTAATAAATATACAAATGTATGGATATCTTGGTGTACTCTATGAGTAGGAAGGGATAATGCAGGTTGATAGCACAATTAGCTATCGGTAACAATAAGTTCATGCTCGATGGGTGTAAATAGAATTTCCATAAAAAGAATTTTTTTTTTTGTTACTGCAATTGAGATACAAGGTTGTCTCATTATCGGTGGTGTTTAACTAGTAGAAAAAGCTAACCAAAAATGTAACACATTCCGGTTCAAAGCTTGAAAGTTAATCCAAGACAGAAAGGATTACAAAAGCGCGAGAATCAGAAATCGTTGGTTGTTAAATCGTAAAAGGTTCGAATTATGCACAGAATTCCATCGCACGGGTTCAAAAGGTCAGTCGGAATAGTCATTATGTTAAAATTGGAAATCATAAGTTTGAAACTAGGAAGACTCTTCACTATCATCACCTCCATTTGAGAGAAATATGCTTGCAGTGAGATAGGCAGTTTGTACAATCGTGTCGTTGTTACTGGCAACAAGTTTTGGTTCGCACAAGAAAATCAGGAAATATGAATATTCAGAGGCAAAGTTCACAAGAGTTATTAGCCAAGAAATACGCTCCAATGCTCGCGGTATATGTTTGACCTAGTTTGTTTATCCAATGTTGTCTGGGTATTCATCAGGTGAATGTATATACAAGTTGCCTCACAATCATAAAGTTTCACGGATTGATATGGTAGGTGAAGTCGCAAAGGTAGAATTATGATTCAAGATGAGTTCAAACCGGTCAAAGGTTTCGCCGAGAGTGTTCGCAGTTACGGAAGACTTGTCATTTAGATACACGAGTTAAACGGTGTCCCTCCCGGACTAACATTCGTAATAGGTGTCAAAGGATTCACGAATGGATTAGAATCCATATATATAAGAGATGATATCATGCGTGATAGTGTTTACAAGATAGATGACTTCGATCATCTAGTCGAATTTCAACATGCTCAACCTTCAGTCCCTATGAAGAAGAAAAAAAAAATTTACAGAAATTTTCTCCCAATTACGACCATCAGCTTGCCTAGTAGGATTCTCCAGGATTTCCATACACTGCAAATTACATTTACGTGTGCACCCGTAACGGTAATTTACCTTGTTTGGTCACCCTGTCTCCTCTTACTTAGCTACCAGGTACGATGGAGTACAAATGACATAACCTTGGAGTGTGTGTGAAGAATGTGGTCAGTGAACTAAGGTTATCTTGACCAAAATTTGTTAAAAGACAAGTTTTCGAGAATAGAATGCTCACTCAGATTGGAATGACCCACCCGAAGTGAGTCAGCCATAAATTTAGCTCAATAGGATCTGAGTAGGGTTTATCACAATGAACCTAGCTTAGCTCGAAGTTAGAGAATAATTATCACACATACTGGCGTGATCGCAATCCAATACACAAAGAGGGAATTTGAGTCGACCCGCATCAGGTTTCATTGGGATTATAAGAATTGTACTCAAGTTGTATTATTCCAACGCACACCGCGTTAAAATTAAGAAAGGAAATATCTTAAAAGATCACAACAAATGTGAAGACGATCAGGATAACGAAAGTTGATATAAGTTCCCCATAGGCAGACACTTGAATTCATACCTTGCTAACTCTAGTGAAGCTAAATAATCGCGCTACTAGCACATTGAGATAACATTCCCTGAACGGATGAGTTTAGAGATATACGTAAGGAAGGTATAACAAGAACCTCCTAAGCTAAGATAGAGGTTTAAGGACAAGAAGAGGTATTACACCACCTTCCCTATGCAGCATACATCCATAATATGGACACTACGCCCAGTTGTTCAATCAGGAATAATCCCGAGTAGCAATCAGCTCGTCAATAGTATAAACGCGATCCTCCGATCTGATTCGACGTCTCGTTGTACAAGAATGTTAACCAAGAGGAACACAACTTAGAGAAGTTAAAAAAAATGACTCAAGACTAACCGGCTCCTTGCCGTGAGTGTAAGGGGAGTGGATGATGTAAACGACATACCATAAACCAGGTGCGTGTAGGAGTGAGTATCACGATGCATGAGAAAAATGTTTAAGTGCAACTAATGCAAAACAGTTACAGTCTAAGACGAATCTTAGTTCACTGTAACCAATGGCTCTGATACCAATCTGTCACACCCCCAAAAATCCCACGCGCGATAACGCGCCGCAGGGAGCGTGACAAACCAGGATCGACGTTCATTAGTTACACCAAAGAACCAATAATTAAATAAAAACGTTTCATATTTCATTAAAATATATAATTAGAGTTTTACAAATGCGGAAGCGTAAATACAATAAAAGTACTTATGTAAAATCTTTGTCACCCAAGGTGACGTGGCTTGTTCAAAGACATTAAAAGTGTTTCAAGACTCATGCATGCGTACTCATGATACTCGAACATCCGCAACCTGAGAAATAACATGCTAAAAAGTGTCAACACAAAGGTTGGTGAGTTCACAGGTTTATCAGTTGAAAAACAGTTCAAGTTCAGTTTAAGATCGATTGTTCAACAACAATCGAGTTGAGTTTATGATTGACTATTCAACAATAGTCAAGTTGAGTTTAAGATTGACTGTTCAATAACAGTCAAGTTGTAAGAGCATAATCACTAATATATATCAAATAGCTAGCTAGGCTATATACATGAAACTTCGCACGTTGATGGTCACCGAAGCTAACAGTTGTTTACAGTTTATGCAGTTTGCCTTGTTGTGTTTAGGACGAATATAACACCCGTTCGATATCCAATCGTGTCAGCGCGACTGACCCGGGTGGGGTTTGTCAGACCCAGTAGTACTACAATATATTTCCCGCTATCGTCATTAATACTAACGGTACCATAAGAAGGACTTTGTTGTATCAGTGTGCTACAAGTACTTCAAGTGATATATAAAAGTCTAATTATCTCAGTTGTATAAGTCATGCATGTTAATCTCCCCCAAAAGGATTAAAAGCAGTAAAATGGGGCCGTGAAACTCACCTTAGGTTGCACAGCAAAATTCCAGGTAAACAGTTAATCAAGTAGCAAGAACGAGTCTTGTGAAAGCAATCAATCACCTAACGAGCATAAATGTATAAGTGTGTGTTCAATCAAAACGACTGAGCCAACTAAGTCTAAGGTAAACGATGAAAACGATTTATCGTGAAGTCCAAAAAAAATTCGAGGATGACACGTTTACCGAAACCGAGCGATTATCGAAATGACGCCAAAAATATATTATATAACCATAATATATATTTTCTATATTCAAAGATCCAAAATAAATATGTATATATGATATAACATATGTATAACCAAACACGCAACGACGTTAATAACGAGTTTGCAAACGAGATACATATATGTAATCCATAAAAAAAAATCCCACGAGTTTTAATAGACCATATATATATATAAAAACATGTTAAAGTACGACCATACGAATAATTATCACGGACTGTTAAGAAAACTACAATTTAGATTCATTCACGTATCAAAACCGTTTAGCTTATGTTTTTAAATTAAAACGACAACTTTTATAATTTTTTTCTAACTCATTTCAATAGTCCATGGGTGTTATTATTTTCTAATAAAAATTTTATACAAGTTGTAACTCAATAAAAGTCTAAAATCACCAAAAACACAAAAACAAAAAAAAATACGAAGATCAGTAGGTTCGAACCCATGACCTCTAGTTCAATGCCCAACACCCTAACCATTGGGCTAAGTCTTAGTTCTGGTTAACAAAACGATTAAAATTATTTTATGTCCACAGTTTGCTGAGATTTGGTTTGGTTTACAGAAAAATTATACAAAAAGATAGGGTGCAAGAGAGGTTCGAACCGGCGACCAATACGTTTTAAATCATAAGGCTTGCCACTCGGCAAGCCCCTGAGGACAGTTTTTATCCGGCAAATAAAATATATAAAGTATACTGAATCGGTGTCATCTTCTTCATTAGCAAACCCTACGCATCCAACCACCATTGTTGAGACCAGAAACTTATCGAGACTAACAGGGACGATAAATCAATACGAGTGAGAGTTTTAGGATTACCTTGAATCAGAATCAGATTAAGAGCTCGAAACGATGACGATGTTCACGATCGAATACCCGAACCAAAAACCCGAAACTAATCGATCTGGGAATGCTTTCCACCGATACTGTCTTCTTGACCGATGCGGTGTAAATCCGATGAAGCTGCAAGGTTTTCGATCAGAACAAAGGAGTCGAATAAGTTAACAACGGTGGTCGAAATTTTCCGTCAATGTCCTAGCGGAGGTTTACGAGAGGAGCGAGAGAGAAAGATGGTTTGAGAGTTCCAGGTTTCGCACCAAAGAATGAATGAGAGCGGAAGAAAAGGATCGCAAGTGACGGATTATTGGTTTGGGACGGCAATCGATGGCTTGTAATTGAAGTGAATTAAATGGTGAATTGAAGGAGTCGGTTGCCGGAACAGGTAGCGTCGACGGCGGTTTCATCAAGTCTCCAATTCGACTTTGATAGGATGGCAGAAGCAGTCCCTATAGTTTTTTTTTTACACTATGAACATTCAGGTTTGGCTATTGGCAACACTACAAGAAAAATGACTATCAGGGACTAAAGTTTTAGGGACTGAATATTCAGTCTTTGATAAGCACTATCTAAGACTAATAAATCAGTTGCTAATGATATCAGAGACTGATACGTTTATGATCGCGATAGTGACTGGTAATTAGTCTCTAATAATATGACTGATTATTTGAGACTATATTTCAGTCATAAATTGCAATGTAAAATTAAATATTTTGGAGTGGAAATGTTTGGTTACTGAATTTCAGTCCCAAATAAGGGTAAATTTTAAGGACTGAATATTCAGTCTTTGATAAGCAATATTTAAGACTAATAAATCAGTTACTAATGATATCAGAGACTTAAACGTTTATGACTAGTGATAGTGACTGCTAATTAGTATCTAATAATACGCCTGATAGTTTAAGACTAAATTTCAGTCATAGATATGGAGGTAAAATTAAATATTTTGAAGGGGAAATGTTTTGTTCCTTAGTTTCAATCCTTAATAAGGGTCATACATTTATAGGAAAAAGACGTTATTGCAAGCTGATATTTCTTTGCAAGTTGCTTTATATCATAAATATGAAAAAAGAGGTTTTATTTTTTTTAAAAAAATAAACAAGGAAAACAAAACCAAAATATACAATTATGCTACTTTCATTAAGATTATTTTTTAAACATTAATTCACAGAATTTCTAGAATAAATACTTAATATCGTTGTGTTCATCAAATATGTATGCAACATCTAAAAATCATCACTCAAACTTTTCTAAAGCAATCCACTTCGCTTCACAAATCCTATTAAATTTTCATACTAACCTTTAATACCCGTGCATCGTACGATTAGGGTAAAAAAAATAAAGACTTATAATAAAGTACTATTAAAAATTTTATTAATTGATGAAAATTATGCAAAAGAATTAAGTGAAAAATTTAAAGAAATATATATTTAAAATACATTAAAATAAATAAACTCTCTATATTATCACACACAAAATTTCATATCCAAATTTACTTAGATTTAAAGTGATAAGAAATAATATGATTGTTGTATTTGGGTGCAAAGCATAAAAAGACTATATTTCTTCCAATACTGTTTATTCAAATCATCAAACATATGTAGCATAAGCATCAACCACTTATTATTGGATTATACAAAGGAACTCATATGGTAAGTGAAGATGAAACACCATGATCAAGAGACAATATGTCAAAAGTAGCTTTGACAAAGTTGTAGTATCCTCCCTTTAAGCAAAGAGTTCTATTCATCACTACTCTGCTCTAACAAAATGGTAAGTCAAATAGGTCCCCAAGTGACACATTAACAGCTACCTGCATTGTCAAAAGTTTGCACAATACCATTAATCATGTATAATTGATTTTTATGATCAGAAGATAAAATGTTTGACTTCAAAGTGATTGCTAAGTTTACCACACTAAAATTTTTAACCATTTTTTAAATAAGAGATAATACCAGCATGCTTTATATATAGGTATAAGAACTATTAGAATGCATTATAACATATTATAGATGATTATTCTGTAAATAAAAATACCTCTTCTAGACCATAAAGGCGAGAGAAGTCATCTTAGAAACTAATATGCGAAACAAACAAAACGAAATACACATAATTAGGATGTATGAACACAAAATGAATATGTAAAAGTCAAACTTTTTATGTAAACTTCCATTGTTAGAGTTTTAAGCAAAATGTAAGCATATAACTTGATTAGAAATGAACATTACCAATCATCATCATCATCGTCTGAGTCAACAATTTCAATCTCATTATTAGGCTTATCAGTGTCCGAGTCATCCAAATTTGAATCTGAATCAAAATCTTCCATATTGTGATCCGAGTTATTTATCTCGTCATCAATAAAATCATCTGAAGCGTCATTGAAGCGCTGAACATCAACATTTTCAAGAACTTCGGCCGCACTATCTTCACGAAGAAGGTCGACATCTTCCGATAAATCTTCTGCATTATTGTCATCCGGAATATCCCACAAGTGCCTATGGGAAATTCTTTCAATGATTTTCCAATTTGTATTTGGTCTAAGCGGATCATTTATATAGGAGTATATATAGGACACTTAGTCGTTTATTCAGCTCATTCGAGCTTTACTCATTGTATTCTCGTACTGATTTCTCTGCATACTCATTGTACTCAAACATTTACGTGATCAATAAATTGGTAGCGTGTGTTATCGTTACCCGGGGTTTTTATGCCGGCGGCGCCTTAGAGACATCTAAGGGCTAAGGGTTTTTCCCTAGTAAAATTCTCGGTGTTCCTACTTGCATTCAAGGCTTCATTTGTGTTATTAGCTTTCTTAATCAATTTCGCAACTAAACTTACATTTTAACCCAGGATTCCGGCTTTTGCCCTGGAATTCAGTTATTGTCCAAGGATTTTTACAAACCGTTTTCATACATTAATCCTAGGCACCAAACCTCACAATCTAATTTGGTTCAATTCTTACTAATTTTGCTTGAGTAATTTTTAGCCAAAACATCAACCATGTTCTTCTGAATCTTAGAATTCATGGTGGCTAGCATAAAACACGCGACATTTTTGGCATTTGTTCGCAGTGTGTTATGGACGTTTCGCGTCGCGGCCGTGTGAGCTTCAGGTTCCTCAGGAACCTCAGCCTATAACACATTTTCCATGTTAGCCATTTTCAGGACGATTTTCAGATTCATTTCCCAATCAAGGAAGTTGGCGCCATCAAGTTTCTCCTTCTCAAGGAGAGACTTGAGATGGAAAATCTCTTGGTTTGCGCCGTTAGCCATCTGAAATAATAGGCAAATGTTTTAGTGTTTCGATGTTATGATTCGTATTCAAGGATGGCAAGCTAATTTTGAATAGGAATTAGGAATTCAGTTAGTTAGACAATTTCTCCAGACAGCGTAAAGTGCTTTCAAAATTTCTAAGTAGCCAAATGGACAACGATTGTCACTTGTGAGTAATTGTCACAACTCCTGTTATGGGGCTTTCGCGAACGGATCAACGAAATACGTTTATCCCCATCTATGCCCATTCTGTCTACATGCCGACCAGAGGTACGGTGTTGAAATACTCCAATACCAAAGGTCCGTGTAAAGAAAATAGTAGTTGTCCTAAGTTGTCAGTGTGTGCGTACGGTGTTGAAATACTCCAATACGCTCACCTTGGAAGATACCCTAAACACCACGTGCGGTGTTGAAATACTCCAACACGGATGCATCGGTCAATATGTTCCAAGTTAGACTTGACTTAGGATGGCATAGCCTACCGGTTTTAGGCTTACCAGATAGGATTATTTAGTCATTTTTAATATTTAATGTGATGACATATTTTTGAATCCTATCTCACTCGGGACGATCATTTAAATAACCTAAGTATTAACGATCTACGTGTCGCGAGACGATAACCAATTTTATTAAAGTTCGATTACTTTATCGAAAAATCCGAATTTAATGTCGAATTAAATTGGTTAATAAATTTTATGAAGTCGTAATAAAATTAGGACTTTTATTTGATCGATGGAAAAATTAGTTTTATATCGATAAAACTAAGTTTGGATTTTAGTTGGCGTGTTAATCAAAATTAAGACAAGCAACCAAAAACAAGCAAACACACATGTACATATTCGGCCATGCAGGGGTTTCGATATTGTCAGAGCCTATGACAATGTCGAGGAAGGTCAAGGGACGTAAAAGTAAATCAACCACGAGAATAGAAAAACTCCCTGATCGATTTAGTTGCTCCCACTGGCTTCAACAAGCTCTCGCGCGTCATCTGGAAACGTCGGTCTCGTTTTGGCTTCTAGCCATTTTCGAAAATCCCAAAAGGGACAATCTCAAATGGTTCCTTGTGTCAAACTCGTCTCGTTCGTCCAGACGAAAGTGAGCATTAACAATTTAAAATAAAACTATTCTATTTTAAATAAATACAACTTTGAACCCAGTAAAAGTGGGTCAATCCAAAACAAAACAACATGTGCCCAATGGGCCAAACCATAACGAATCAATGACAAAACCAAAATAGGGTTGGGCCGAATATGCACGAAAGATAATTCAATCAATTTAATTGAATCGGATTATGTTTAGTGGATTCAAATCGACTAAACATATTTAAATAGCGATTCATTCAATTCCGCGACTTTCGGGTTCAGAACCTCAGTTCGCGAAAGTACACCGGTTTAAAATCGACCGGTTTGGGTTTGCGTGTGGTGATCAAGGCTCTGATACCACTGTTGGGTTACGACAGTGGCATTCGGGTCTTAGTAATAGTATTTTTTTTATTTGGAAATAATTATTTACGATAAATAATTATTTGATCAATTACTGAGTAAATTAAATTTAAATAATTAAAATAACATCTACTTTAATACGCAGCGGAAAACGATTTAATTTACTAACGCGAAAACCAGTTAATTAACATAAACCAAAACAACAGGATTCGACAATCACCAAACGCGCAAACACCAAAAACTCGTTAAACAAAACGCGACATAATCATAAATATATAAACGATTAAATCTAAACTAATAACAAGTTTAGATATACCTGAGCGGTGATTCAAACAAACGCTTGAGACACCGGAAGTCAACGGGTGACGCTAGGGTTTCGTAGGGCGTGATTCGTCTGACGAATCTGACTTTCCTCGCGGATACAGATTTACTACACGATGAATCTGGCACCGGGAAAATCTCGTACGTCGGATCGGGCGCGAACTAAGGTTTGCGGACGACGAGCGAACACACCACACGGTGGTGGTTCACGACGGGGTGTGTCGGCGGTGGAAACCGGCGACGGCGAGGGGCGGCGACCGGCTGGGCGGCGGCGACTGTGCGACGTGTGCGACGGCTGCGGTTGCGGCTCACGGCTGGACCTCGGTGACAGCCAGCGGCGGTGGTGCGGCAACGACGACGGCGGAGGAGAGCGCGGCAGACTGCGGCGGCGGAGGGCGCGCGGCGGCAGCTGGGAAGCGGCGGTCGGCGGCGGGGGCGACGGGGCAGCAGCGGTGGCGGACTCCGGGAGGCGGCACGGCGGTGATTATGGGATTAGGGTTTTCACGAATGGATCGTCGGGAACAAGAGAGGGGGCGGCGGCGGCATAGGTGCCGTCGGCGTCGGATTCGGAAGGGAGGAGAAAGGGGGGCCGAAAATTCTCTCTAGGAGGATTAGGGTTTCGCCTCCCTTAATCAGTTATATTTATAACTGATTAAGTTTCCGATTAGTCCCTTGATTTTATTTAATCCTTAATCGAGCCACTCAATTTGTGAGATTAACATTTAATCCCTCAAATTATTGTCGCTTGCCGAGACTCAACGAATATTAGTCAAATACTAATTCTTCAATCGTCGTTTAAGACGTAAATGATATTTAACGTCTTTTGTCGCTTAATTAATCTTAATGTTTAATAATAATTAACTTATTTATTATTTATCTATTAAACCATTTAATAAACAAATAATTAATTCTTCTGCGAATTTGCCGGTTATAAAAGTAAGCGGACTTTAAATACCCGTTGCCTCCGATGTAACTCTTACGGGTCTTAACCGGGTCGGGTACTTGATTTAGTCGGGTCTGGACACCTAAATCCAACAGTCTCATGGTTCTAAACTTAAGCTACTATTTTTCTTACTATATATGAATTTTGTTGTTTATAATTTATGCCAAAGACAATTGAAGTATCATTCTTTAGAGTTAGAATTTGGATGTACTGTATCAAAAATTAATCGTGCTCTGCGTATGACTTAGTAATAGTATTTGTAGTTTAATTAATATGCAAAACCAAAACCCAATCCAATGCACCGGTGTACTTGGTCTTATTCCCCTTTCTAACTATCTTTCTATTAAATGGCATTCATATATCACTTTTCATGTTTGCTACTTCAATTTTTCATGTATAGCATCTATCTAATTCTTATTCCTATTGTCATTTGCACACTTCACAACTCATACAAGTTGAGCAAAATACTTCTCTGTTCATTTTTAGTAAAATGTGTGGTTCAAGAAGGCGGCCACGTGAGATTTATGATGGGTGTTTAGGGTCTCAGTCCTCTAGGCTCTAGGCACTTCCGCATGCGTTCTAATTTGCTAAATCGTATACCGTCTACTTCTTCTTACTACATTGACTACAGAGATTGTATATACATTTATCGTTTCTGCTCTGCGTTTTTTTGGCATGAAGAGAAATCAACTCTTCGTCTACGAATGCAAGATGTTCACAAGGTACACTTACATTTTTCTCTAAAAAATGTATTAATTTCGTTTCCGACTACAAAGAACCAACTTTTTAATTTCACCCCTTCAAATAAAAGATAAACCAAATAGGTCAAAATTCACATCTGTAAGTCACAACAAACTGAAGTTAGGCTGTTCATTATTTCACTACACTAAAAGATGTTCACAACATTTTCATATAAAACAGTTGTCCAGTTCCGTGAATGCTTTTCTTACACTTCCTCCATATGCCTTTTATAGAATTACCCAGACCTAATACCAACTATAAGAACCCTATGAGACTAAAATTTTCCTTCAAACCTCTGTTTGATTGCTTCATTACTTCTTATTTCATTGATTATTTCTACAAACAAAGTAGTTAATGTTTATGATCAGTCCACTCTCCTTTACATTTCATACTCTTTGTTCATACATCACTATTAAATATGCACGGTCATTTTGGAACAGAATAAGATTTACATGTGTCGTAGTCATCAAAGACTTTGAAGCCTACCGCGGATGGTTTCTGCAAAGTGTCTGCATACAAATGGTGACAAACCACTACATGAAAAATATCAGATGATGAAGGAGAACACACACTACTATGTGAGGATGGACACCCAGTTCCAAGCCCAAACTATCTGTAAGCGACTATATATCTAAATAACTACAGCAATAGATGATTAAAAGTACATTTGAAACTACAAAAAATATAGTTTCAACAATATCTAAACAGCCATAGCTATGTAACTTCTATGCAGAAATCAATAGCAATCAATGGCAACTATGGCTACAAAATTAAAATTATGAAATCAAAACTAACAAACTCTAGATTTTCATAACGGTTTTCCAATACCCGAATGTTACAATGGTGCCCCGCCGCAACGCGAGGGCGGGTCACCATCTAATATATATATATATATATATATATGTATATATATATATATGTATATATATATATATATGTATATATATATATATATATCTACTAAATGTTCATCCCCCATCATTTGGTGGAGTGGATATACCATTGCCTTTCAATGTGGATGTCAAGGGATCAAATCCCACCAGACACAAAAAATGAATGATGAATTAAAAATTATAGAGGTGGGTCACAGGTTTTACCACAGTGGGCCTTTGGGCGGTGGGTTTCCTCTGGGATGGATGTGCAACTCAGAGGGTCTTGGTCACTCGCACGACCTGTGGGTGCAGCGTGTCGTGGGTAGCATCGTTTGCCATGATGAGACCCCCAAGTAACCGAGTGTTTGTCGTTCAAAAAAAAATCTACTAAATGTTCATATTAAGGTTTATTTAGTTTTTTACTAACAGACATATCTTAAAACTAATCATTTAAATAAATTGTATTCTATTTGTTTGTATACGTAAAATTATATTCAGAACTCCGTGTAATATATATATATATATATATATATATATATATATATATATATATATATATAGGTTTAGGGTAAAATACATCCACCAAAAACACTACATCTCATGCGGATCGATCTGGGACCTCCATCAAGATCATCCAATGGCCAAGATCTATGGTGTTTTCGAGAAAAAAACAAAAACACCATAGGCGAAAACACCATAGATCTTGGTTGTTGGATGATCTTGATGGAGCCCCCAGATCGATCCGCATGAGATGTAGTGTTTTTTTGTGGATGTAGGATATCTCGACTATATATATATATATATATATATATATATATATATATATATATATATATATATATATATATATATATATATATATATATATATATATATATAGGGATAAGATCTTTTGAGAACCAATAAATATTGTGAGAACCGCGAGAACAGATATGAGCCACACATTTTAACCACCTTTTAAAATGAATGGTCTAGATTAATTTGAATTTATTTAAATTAAATTTAAATTTAAAAATCTATTAAATATATAGAAAAGGGCATTTAAGTAATTTTATATTTAAATTGAAATGAAGTGATAAGGTGATGTGACATAAATATCTACTTTCCCCCCTTCATTTTATATTGTTAATAACTTTTTATACGATAATAATTTTATAAAAAAAAATGCACCATTAAATAGGACGTTTTTTTATCTTTAATTTGGTTATAGTCTCGTTATTTTTTTATATAAAATTTTTTTCCGTAGTTTTTTTTAATGTATTTTATTACATGTAGGTAACGAACAATTACATATGTGTAGCCAATAAATACATATGTGTAACGAACAGTTACACGTATGTAAAATGTTAAAAAAATATAAATATTTAAATTTCTTTCTCATTGATCAGTATATCATATTTTTTTCTCTCTCATTTTCCATAAACACATTATCTATCAGGTAAATGCCCAAACATATTTTTCGCAAACATATTTTCTTGCTACAACCACGTAGCTGGTTCTTACAAACCTGAAGCATTGTGTAACAAAAATGTAAACAAGTATTTACATGGTTGCATGCTCGTAGGCATTTGTTACATAGTTGTTGTTGTCTAGATTGCATGATCGTAGGCATCTGTTACATAGTTGCGCCTTCTTACATGTACGTTCCATTTTCATAACAGAGTATTACCAACTAGTAGTAACAGGTTACCACCTGTCAAAACCTTAAACCATGATAATAGTAGCACCAAAACAATACCAAGATCTAATTTTTTTTGCAAGAACCAAAAACAACATAAAAAAGGATATCAAAATCATAAACAACAAGATCTCAAAATAATCAACTTTTTGAATGCATGTTGTTACATGTATGCAACGAACAGTTACGTATGGGTAACAAACAGTTACATATATGTTTTTACACTAATAAAAGGGTGTATTAGGTTATTGCTACATAAATGCACACAATGTTACAAACTCATGGTCTTGCTACATGAATGCAGCGAGTTCTTACATACTTGAAGCATGTGTAACAAACATGTAAACATGTTTTTACACTAATAAAAGGGTGTAGGTTGTTATTAAACTGGTGCAAACGTTCTTACACGTAAGAGTCAGTAAGAAAAAAAATGAAAAAGGGATCGATAATGAGGAAATCCAAGAATATAGAATTAAATGGTGTATAAAAGAAGTAAAAGAAATGTTCAATCTCACGAACTATCAGGTATAGTTAAAGTATGATTGAATCGTGTTCCATATATGTTACATATCACTGCACGCTCGTAGGTATATATTACATGATTGTTAATATATTGCATGCTCGTATGTATTTGTTACATGGTTGCATCTTGTTACATATATTTACCTATTCACTATAGAAACTTACTAACAAGTAGTAAAATATTACTGTGTTGCATGTGCATATAATGTTACACACTTGTATCAGGTTATTGCTACACCAATGCAGTGAGTTCTTACAAACGTGAAGCGTGGTGTAACAAACATGTAAATAGGTTTTTACACTAATAAAAGGGTCTTTAGGTTGTTGTTAAATTGGTGCAAACGTACTTACACATAGGAGTCCATAAGAATAATATGAAAAAAGGATTGGTAATGAGGAAATCCAAGAATACAAAATTAAAGGGTGTATAAAATAAGCAAAATAAAAGTTCAATCTCACGAACTATCAGGTATAGTTAAAGTATGATTGAATCGTGTTCCATATATGTTACATATCACTGCACGCTCGTAGGTATATATTACATGATTGTTAATATATTGCATGCTCGTATGTATTTGTTACATGGTTGCATCTTGTTACATATATTTACCTATTCACTATAGAAACTTACTAACAAGTAGTAAAATATTAGTATGTTGCATGTGCATATAATGTTACACACTTGTATCAGGTTATTGTTACACCAATGCAGTGAGTTCTTACAAACGTGAAGCGTGGTGTAACAAACATGTAAATAGGTTTTTACACTAATAAAAAGGTCTTTAGGTTGTTGTTAAATTGGTGCAAACGTACTTACACATAGGAGTCCATAAGAATAATATGAAAAAAGGATTGGTAATGAGAAAATCCAAGAATACAAAATTAAAGGGTGTATAAAATAAGCAAAATAAAAGTTTAATCTCATCGAACAATCACGTATCGAACAATCACGTATGGTTAAAACATAAATGAATCTTGTTCCATAGATGTTACGTATCGCTGCATCCTCGTAGGCATATGTTGCATGGTTGTTAATGTCTATATTCCATGCATGTAGACATTTATTATTTTTTTTAAATAAACATTTAAAAAACTTACAGAAATAAAAAAAAAGTAAAAAAAATATATTTTAAAAAAATATAAAAAGTAAATTAAAAACACTAATAAGAAGTTTTAAAAAATTTAATTATAATAGTAAAAAAAGTTTTAAAAAATGTTTAACAAAAGTAAAAAAAAAATATTCAAAAACATAAAAATAAGTAAGAAAAAGTAAAAAAAAATATTACAATAAAAACATAAAAAGTAAATTAAAAAAACTAGTAAAAAGGTTTATAAAAAAATAATTTAAGAAGTAAAAAAAGTTATTTAAAACGTAAAACATTAAAAGTTAATAAAAAGTTTTAAAAAATGTTTAAATAAAAAAATATAAAAAGTAAATTAATAAAAACTAATAAAAAGTTTTTAAAAAATAAATTAAAATAGTAAAAAAATAATTAAAAAGTTTATAAATTTTTTTAATAAAAGTAAAAAAAAAAGTTATTCAAAAAACATAAAAAAATAAGTAAGGAAAAATAAAAAAAAAATGTATCATATTAAATACATAAAATAGTAAATAAAAAAAACTAGATTTTTTTTTATAAAAATATTTATAAAGTAAAAAAAATAGTTTTAAAAAAAAAGTAAAAAAAAGTCATTAAAACGTAAAAAATGATGAGTTTATAAAAAGTTTAAAAATTGTTATAAAAATAAAAATGAAAACGTTTAAAAAAGTTAAGAAAAATTAGAAAACAATAAAAAAATAAGTTTAAAAAATATATTAAAAAAACGTAATAAAAAACATAAAGGAAAGTATTTAAAAATATTTAAAACAATTAATCTTTACTAATATAGATATTAATAGTTAGAGTATTCTAATAGTTAATAATATTATAGAAGAGTTTTGTCTTTTAGTTATATGGATTAAAGACTTAATTGCCCTTTTGTATTAAAATAAATAAAATAGGTTAGATTCCAAATGTGTGGCTAGTAAGTGTTCTCATGGTTCTCACAATAATAAAAAGTTCTCAAATGATCCTAATCCTATATATATATATATATATATATATATATATATATATATATATATGGTTAGGTTTCAAATGAGAGCTTTTTGTGTTGAGGATTAAATCTCAACCACAAATTTCAAGGGGGGGGGGGGACCACTACAATTCATGGGAGGGGGATACATGTAAATAAACTTGTGGCTCAAATTAGTTATTTTTAGTTTTTAAATCAAATTGGTTCTCAAATGATCATCTCCCTATATATATATATATATATGGGAAAGATCGTGCGTAAACACTATCTTTTTGTGAAAACCTAAAAACTATTACTAAAACACTTATAACTTCTTCATACGTTAACATTTTTTTAAAAAAATATGCACCAAAAGTCTTAGAATTATGTTGCCTTTAATTCTGGAAAAACTAAAAATAAAAATTTAACGTTTCGTTTTTTTGCTGTGATGCACATGTGCATCATCATCGTTAGTACTGCACAAAGACAAATTATCATGCGAAATTACACTCCTTATATTAAAACTTATTAAAAAAACACTAAAACATTTATGGTACTAATGATAACGCCACATGGTGCACATGTGCAACATAGAATAAAAACTTATAAAACATTATTTTTTTTCAGAAAATCAAAGATAACACAATTATAAGATTTATGGTGCAATTTCTTTTTCAAAATAATAATGTATACCATACGTATAAGTTTTTTTTTTGTGATGCACGCTGTGATGCACATGTGCATCACATCAAAAAAAAAAACGAAATGTTCATATTTTTTTTCAGAATTAAAGGTAACATCATTCTAAGACTTTTGGTGCAAATTTTTTGAAAAACTATTAACGTATGAAAAAGTTATAAAGGTTTTAGTGTGAGTTTTTAGGTTTTCACAAAAAATGTGTTTTCGTAGGATCCTTACCCTATATATATATATGGGGTAAGGATCCTGCGAAAACTTTTTTTTTCTGCGTAAACCTAAAAACTAACACTAAAACCTTCATAACTTTTACATACGTTAATATTTTTCTATGAAACTTGCACCAAAAATCTTAAAATTCTATTGTCTTTAATTCTGGAAAAGAAATTGATATTTCGAAGAAAAAAACATTTATTGCACATGTGTATTATTAGTGCACATGTGCACCATTTTCATTAGTACTACACAAATGAGAATTGTCATGCGAAAACATATTGTTTAGATTAAAAACATTTAAAAAAACTAAAATATTCATAGAACTAATGATAATTCTACATATGCACTATAACTATTAGTTATAGTGCACATGTGTAGCATAAAATTTAAAAAATTTTAAAACGTTAAATATATTTTCAGAGTTAAAGATAACACAATTATAAGATTTATGGTGCAATTTCTCTTTTAAAATATTAATGTATACGATACGTATAAAGTGCTTTATTATTAGTGCACATGTGCACTAATAAAAAATCACGAAAAACTAACAAAATTATAACGTATTTGATGCGATTTTTCTAAAAAAAAATATTAACGCATATTGTATGTATGACTTTTATTATTAGTGCACATGTGCACTAATAAAAAAACGACGAGACGTTAAAGTTTTTTTTTAAATTCTTTCCAGAATTAAAGAACTCATAATTTTAAGGTTTTTGGTGCAATTTGTTTTTTAAAATTTTATCGTATGAAAAAGTTATGAAAGTTTTAGTATTAGTTTTTAGGTTTTCGCAAAAAGATGTGGTTTTTACATGATCCTTACCCTATATATATATATATATATATATATATAATAAGGATCATTGGAAAACCCTTCAAGTTTTGGAAAACTTGGAAAACCCCTTTTCACCAATCACAACATTTCATTTAATTTTTTATTTTCCTTGTAATTAAAGGGTAATAATGTATTTTCAACCATTCTATTTTAGTAAACAATTCAAAAAATTTAATTTCAATTAACTAATTAGTTTTTGAATATGAGGGTACTTACAATTATTCTTTAGAGGTTTGGTTGATATCGCCATATATATATACTAGGTTAGTAACCCGTATACTACACGGGCTGAATTTAGGTTCATAATATCAAATAAATATAAAAAAATGATTGAGAGATTTAAAAATTATGATTGACATAAAATCATTATAAAACAATAAATGATGATTTAATAAATTAAAAAATTATAATTGACTAATTGTTGATTATTTAAAAAAAAAGACTCAAATTCTTGAGTAAATTTATCAAATCCATTAATTTTGTCATTTATTTTAAATAAAAATTTAATTTGGATAAAATTGGTAATTAGTCTTTTTTGATGATTTTACTAAATTTGTAATTGATTGTGAGTTTGACATGTGGCAGTGATGATGTGGACCCTCTAAAATGAAAACATGTATCAAAAAATTTAGTGCTTTATTAGGATTAAGATATTTATCGGAATGTTGCTCCTTGATGATAAGATTTATGTTTGAGTTTGTATTTAAGCTTCAAAAACATTTTCCCACAAAAGTAAGTATTATATATACATTTATATACCTTCTCTAGTACACTATATATATTTTAGATCTAATTTTTTCTATTTATTTCTTTTTAGTTTTAGCAGGGCACATACATTGTTAGACAAGAACATATCGACGTCATACTCTTCATCTTGATGCTGTTGTTTTGAAAAACAGTGTTCGAAAATGGGAGTTGGTCGTAGGTATTATGTATTAT
Source organism: Deinandra increscens subsp. villosa (assembly GCA_039602395.1). Lineage (NCBI taxonomy): Eukaryota > Viridiplantae > Streptophyta > Magnoliopsida > Asterales > Asteraceae > Deinandra > Deinandra increscens. The sequence continues at coordinate 32,379 of JBCNJP010000259.1, read as the reverse complement.
AATGCTTGGATTGGTAATATGTCTACTGTAGATTTTTTTTTTCATTTGGAACTATGATAAGATTAAACTTGTAATTGTCAAAACATTAGTCAAATATATGTCGTAACATGCGGGTGCTTTTAAATGGCACGAAATTAAGGATTATTGCTAGATGTTCTATTTTTTTTTTTTTTGTCTAATGTAATGGATATTAAAATTCAGCTACCTCATTTCTCCTATCACCGCAAAAAAAAAAAAATTTATGATTTCTTAAGGAAAAATGGACAAAAATAATCCTATCTATTCGTAATTGGCGGATAACGGTCCCAACTATTTTTTTGGCCAAAAATGAGCTTACCAATTTCTGGTGGTATTTCTAGTGGGTCTTCCGTCAAAAAAATAGATGTCCGTTAAAACCTGTCCTACGTGGAACCTCATTAATCTGATTTGGACCATTTTTTTTCTCCATTTATCCACATCATACTCTTACGTGGATAAAAGTCATATACCCAAAAAATAGGCCGTAGTTTAACCTAATTCCTCAATTCGATCGTTCTCCAAAGACAGACGATTACTCCAATCGATTTCATCATCTTCGAAGCCTTCATCATCCAGATTTCGTCATCCGTTTATGATATTCATCGAGGGCTTCATCAATGTCAAATTCGGTTCCAGTGACCCTCTTTTTTGGAGGAAAGTTCCATTACAAGCCTAAGATTATGTATCTTGGAGGATTCTCAACTAGAATAAGCATTGAAAGAGATAAGTTTTCCTTCTTTGAACTTTCTGATTATGCAATTGAGTATGGGAGATACGAAAAAGGTCAGTTTACACTACATTGGGTAATTCCAAGTATGGATTTTGAAGGGGGTTTAGTCGAATTGTGTGATGACAATGATGTTGCAACCATGCTAGGTTTGTTAGGGACTGATTTCAATGGTGTGTTAAAGCTTTATGCAAACTCATTAGTTCCCAAAGAAAATCCCAGTATCTATTTGGACAGGTCCGGTAAGGAGGCCCAATACAGCCCATCTGTTGAGGCCCAGGCCCATTCCAACCCATCAAAATCTGATGGTGGTAGTTCAGAATCTGAACACATTGAAAGTTTGGAAGGTAGATCTGAACCTGAGAGTGAGGATGAAGAGGTGAACAGAGCTGAAGCCATAAAGTTGGGATATGAATCTGAAGTTGAAGATGAGGAGTGGAAATCTTCACTTGAAGCAACTGTGAAGGTGAATAGGGCTGAAAAGTTTACTAAAAAAGAAATTGTTGACACCATAGTTAGCCAAGTTGAACCTCACCAAACATTTGAGGTTCCAAAGGGTGAAGGTGAAGCTGCACCAGGAGGGTATAGCTCATATGAGGAATCAGATGGAGATATAAACTCACCAGGTGAGTCTGAAGATGATGACATAAGGGGAAAGAAGTATAGGCTCAATGTTCCTGTTGTAACTGAGCAAACAGAATGGAGCAGGTGGAGTTGGGTTGTGGGTACTAGGTTTCCTACAAGGGCAGCATTCAAGGATGCTATTAAGAGGTATGCAATATCTAATGGGAGAAATTTGAGGATTGATGTTAGTAATAGGAAAAGGCAAGGTAGGATAGGTGTTAAATGTGATGATGGATGCCCATTTTATCTCTAGATGTCAGTGAATGAAAAGACAGGGTCTTTCATGATAAAAAGGGTCACAGGGGAACAGACTTGTCAAAGAAACATGAAAAGGAACAGGCAGTTAACAACTGATTTTGTGGCTTCTGAGTTTCTACCCATATTCAAAGAAAGACCATATTGGCCTGGTAAGGATATTATGGAAGCAGTGAAGGAGAAGTATAAGGTTTTTGTAACCAAATGGTTTGCTTACAAGGCTAAGTCAGCTGCACACAAAAAACTGCATGGGTCTATGAGAGAGCATTATGGCAAACTAGGATCTTATTTGGAGATGTTAAGGCATGAGAATCCTACATCAACATTTGAATTGGTCACTGTGCCTTCATCCTTCCATGGTCAAGATAGCAACAATAAGGTTTTTTTCAGATTGTTTGTATGTTTTGATGGTGTCAAGAGGGGATTTTTAGCAGGCTGTAGGAGGCTGTTATGCTTGGATGGATGCTTCTTAAAAACCTTCCTTGGTGGTATATTGTTGGCTGCAATTGGCAGGGATGCCAATGATCAAATGTATCATGTGGCTTGGGCAGTAGTTGAGGGTGAGAATAATGAGGTTCCACGTAGGACAGGTTTTAACGGACATCCATTTTTTTGACGGAAGGCCCACTAGAAATACCACCAGAAATAGGTAAGCTCATTTTTGGCCAAAAAAATAGTTGGGACCGTTATCCGTCAATTACGAATAGGTAGGATTATTTTTGTCCATTTTTCAATTTCTTAATTGTTTTTTTTAATCCCGATCCTTGTTCTTCGACTGTGATGGCTAATGAAGATAATATTCTATCGCTATCAACGCCTGTGAAGAGCAACAATTTAGGTGTTTTTCAATCCGTGGATATTCCTGGAGTTCATCATGAAGGTTTGAACGTTCACTCAGTTACACTGATGTAATACTGTATAGTTGTCAAGTTATTGTTTCTGAGTAAATTGCATTGTTACACTGATGTAATACTGTATTTTTCTCAGGCTAGAGTTTCTGAGTAAATTTCATTTGTTACACTGATGTAATACTGTATCGTTCTAAGGTTATAGTTTCTGAGTAAATTTCATAGTTACACTGATGGAATACAGTATCATTATGAAATTATGAATTGATTACACAAATGTAAATGGGTTTTCGTTAGTTTGTACCATGTTTAATTTTGTTACACATATGTAAAATTATTGTTACACTGATGTAATACTGTAGCAATGTTTAATTACACGAAGTTATTGTTACAACTATGCAACAATCGTTACTCTTGTGATCAACGATTTTTTTTTCTTTTATAAATTTGGTTTGTTTTTTTTTCTTTCTAAAATTTGGCCTGGAAATTTGAAATTAAAGGAGAGAGATATATATATTTAAGGAAATAGGATACTGAAGAGAGAAAATTGATTAAAACATTTACTAATAAAAATATAATTTATCCATTATGCCATTCATTAAACCAATACATTTTACAATTTTGCCCTCTTTCAATCTCAACCATCAATTTTAAATTAATGGTTAGAAAATGGTTTTCCAGGTTTTCTAAAAATGAGAGGTTTTCCACGGAACCCTACCCTATATATATATATATGGGAGAAAAAAGTATATTAACAGGGTTAATATATTTTTTTCTCCCATATATATTTTTCTCCCATATATATATATATATATATATATGGGAGAAAAAAATATATTAACAGGGTTAGGTTCAAATGAGAACTTATTACTTTGAGAACTTTTGAGAACTAAATCTCAACCTCTAATTTCAGGTGTGGACCACTATAATTCATGAGGTTTTTATCATATATATATACTAGTGGCTGAGATTAGTTCTTTTTAGTTCTCAAACAACCCAATTGGTTCTCAAATGACCTTCTCCCTATATAAACACTATTAAAATACTAACCCAATAACTAATTTTGAACCCTTGATTAAACTTTTCAAGATTGATCTTAGGTCATAGTTAATGTCAGATTTTTATGGTTCTAATTAAAGGAAGAGTCAAATGGTAATTTGCACATCCCTACTTTTTTTTTGAACGGCGAATTCATAAAACAACAACCGACAACTAGCAAGACGCTAGAAGCGGAGGAAACAACAAGGAAGAATTACATGGCAAAATTGAAACAACACCAATCTCTCCAACATATTTTTAAATCCCTACATCTATTAGAGACCCATAGAAAGGTGGAAGCTTTAATGTCGGAAAAAACCTTGTCGATAGAGGATTTCCTTCGGTTGAAAACGGCATCATTCCTAGCTCTCCAAATAATCCAGCAAGCCGAATGGATTATAGCTTGAACCACCCTAGCCTTTCCTTTGGCCCAATTCGAATTCACCGTCACCTGAGTAAGATCTTTAATTGAGAAGCAAATTATTTGTGGAATATGAAGCCAAGAAGAAATCTTAGACCAAATCTCCAACGCCACCCTGCACCCGGTAAAAAGATGATCTGCAGTCTCGTCAGCTTCAGAGCAAAGAGGGCAAGCGGGGGACGAGATGGGGATGTTCCTTTTGAGCAGACCGTCGAACGTCGGGAGCCTCCCGAGAAAAGCCCGCCACACCAGAATGTTAATTTTCCGAGGGACAAGCTTCGGCCAAGTCATAGGGCATGTTTGGGATTGCTTATAAAAACTGCTTATGGCTTTTGGAGGAGGCAAAAAGACACAAAATACCCCTCCAAAAGCTAATAAGTCATAACATTATGGCTTTTTGCTGCTTTTGGAGGGGTATTTTTGTCTTTTTGCCTCCTCCAAAAGCCATAAGCAGTTTTTATAAGCAATCCCAAACATGCCCATAGAACATTGGGTACCAGGCCCACTAGATTTAGCAAGAAGAGACCTCATAGAAACAGTACAAAAAAGGCCATCAGAAGCCTCCATCCACCTCCATCTATTGTCCGAATAAATTAACAGCTCCTTTAGCCTTAAATCCTTCAAGAAAAGCAGCCTCTCAACCTTGGTAATATTGCGCCAAATCTCCAACATCCCTAGTAATATCTCTGATCTTTCTTTCTCTCTTTGACCATACAAACCAGATTTGCATTCATTTTCATATTCAACGAAATTCTTTCTCTCTTTGACTACACAAACCAGTTCTCAAAGCATTTTCTTTCTCTCTTTGACCACACAAACGATTTTGTAGTCCTAGAGATCACCGCCAATCCCCTCCCCCGATAAATCTGTTGTTTTGGCTATGAAAGAAGCTTCGATGGTTCACGAATCGAGAAGGCATCCGAATCCTTTTGTCTTCAATCATATCTAAGTTCATCGAGGTTGTTAACTTTCGATTTCCACCACCTACGGCGAAGAACGATGCGAGGAAGGTGTGAAAATTAACTTCCGATTTCCACCGCCTCCGCCTCAGGCGAAGAACAATGCGAGGAAGGTTAGCTATAAGGTATGGTTTCGATTCATATAGATTTGGGGCCATCGGTGGTAGCCTTGTTTCATATTTGTTAATCTTATATAGATTTAGGGGTTCGATACCTGAATGGGACAAATATCGATTTTGGGGAGTTCGATCCATGAAGATATAGTTAATTTTACTAAAGTGGTGAGTGTCATATTTTGGATTTTGGGGGTCTGATGCGTGAGAAGATATAGTTAATTTTATTAAACAATTTTTATTTTATATGGTTAATTTTATGTCTGTTACTTTTGTGGGGTTTTTTATTTTGGTTAACATGTTATCATTGTGTTAATTTATATCTTCCGGTGAGTCAGATTTGTGTTCTTTTATGTTGAAATTTGAGCAGGAAAAGAGAAGGAAATGAAAAAAATTTGAGCACCAGTGTAGGAGTTATACATTTTGGTTTTAAGTAGTAGCACCAGTGTTATTTGACCATTACACCATTGTTTATATCATTATATTGATTGTAATCTGTGTATATTTTAGTTGAACATTTTGGTAACTTGTTTTAGAATGGAGAGTTTTTAACTTGTAGCACCGGTGTTAAGTAGTAGTAACATTAATGATTCAGTGTTATTTGATCACTACACCACTGTTTATATCATTATATTAGTTGTAATCTCTGTACTTTTAGTTCTACATTTTGGTAACTTGTTCAGAATTGAGGGTTTTTAACTTTGTTCAGAATTGAGGGTTTTTAACTAGCAGCGTCAGTGTTAAGTAGTAGTAGCACCGGTGCTACCCATTGCTAACGCTTTTATGTTGTTAGTATAACACTGTTAATAGTATATTGGTTTTAAGTATAGTAGCACCGGTGTTATTTTATCATTACATCACTGTTTATATCAGTATATTGGTTGTAATTTGTGTATATTTAGTTATATATTTTGGTAACTTGTTCAGAATCGAGAGTTTTTAAATAGTAGCACCGGTGTTAAGCAGTAGTAGCACCAGTGCTAACCCAGATATTTTGAAAAATTGTTAATAAAAGACCGAGACTACTACCGAATTAAAGATAAAAATGCGATGATTCTAATCGTATAAGTTTTATAAAAAACCGACGTGGCATTAAAAAGTTACAAGCTTTTTAAAATGAAGGTGGTTTTTTTTTGTAATGTGTTATTTTACTTTTTTGCCCTTTTGAATTAAAAAAAGGAAGATTATTACATCACTGTTTATATCAGTATATTGGTTGTAATTTGTGTATATTTAGTTATATATTTTGGTAACTTGTTCAGAATTGAGAGTTTTTAAATAGTAGCACCGGTGTTAAGCAGTAGTAGCACCAGTGCTAACCCAGATATTTTGAAAAATTGTTAATAAAAGACCGAGACTACTACCGAATTAAAGATAAAAATGCGATGATTCTAATCGTATAAGTTTTATAAAAAACCGACGTGGCATTAAAAAGTTACAAGCTTTTTAAAATGAAGGTGGTTTTTTTTTGTAATGTGTTATTTTACTTTTTTGCCCTTTTGAATTAAAAAAAGGAAGGGGACACATGTCATAATCTTTCTACTTTTTTCCAACCATTAGATGATGGTTATTAAGTTATGTATATAAAAGAGGTTATGTATTATTCCTTCTCCTATAAAAGGAGTTACTATAATACATATATATAAGAGGAGAGAAGGTTTATCATGTTGAAAAATTAAGAGCGTACAATATAGGAAAACATGATGTACTTAAATCTTAAGATTTATAATGAAGTGGTCGGTCAATCAAATCTTCCCAAAAGCATCTGACTTGGCTCAGTGGAATTTTTGTCTCGGTCCTCAGGTCAAAACTCCCCAAATTTGTCGTTCCCGCTATTCAGCATCCCAAATCCGGTAACTTGATGCATATATATCTT
>JBCNJP010000259.1:0-25000 GCA_039602395.1 Deinandra increscens subsp. villosa | reverse complement strand
TAAACTCAGTGTATGACCAATTTGTGCCGGTACAGCGGGAGTATGTGCTAACAACTAGGCCCAGAGGCAAAGTTTGTTGGATTAATAAAAATGATAAACCTTCTTGGATATCCACAGGAAAGATCTATTCACAAACTCCCGCTTACCCAAAGAAGCGGTCTTGCCATGTGTGTGGAAATCCTGGACATGTGGCAAGAAATTGCTTACATAGGCCATATGAACCCTACTTTCCCAAAACTCACTTTAAGAATAATCATGGGCAATCATATGGCAGCACAAACAACAAACCTGTCCCTGAAAAAATAAATACCAAGCTGAAAGTACCCACAGGTCCAAAGGCACCTACAGTGATCAAAAAGTCTGCACCTTACAAACCAAAGGTGCAGAACAGTGTGCCTTTTAGACCTAAAGTACAAGTTGAGAAGAAGAAGCATGCTTCTCAACCAAAGGTGCAGAACAGTGTACCTCTTAGACCTAAGGTACAAGTTGAGAAAAAGAAGCATGCTTCTCAACCAAAGTTACAGAAAACCAAACTGACCCAAAAATCTCTTGGGAGTCACAAAACTGATTCTCAACAACATAATAAACCTGTTAAAATATCAGTAACTGTGTCTGAACCTGTTTTGCATGATAAACAATTTTCTCATGACAACTGGAATGTTAAAAAGAAGGTGAGCCAAGAGTATGTTCCCAAAGGAGTGTATAAAAAACACTCTAAACAATTTGATGAAGCTAAACCGACAAAAACAAATGTTTATCAAATTCCTTCTAAAAGAAAACAGGTTCACAACAAAGCAGAGGAGATGCATCCACCCAATTGAATAACTGAACCATCATCATCTTTTAAGCCATACAACTGCAGCCCTACTTTACCCAGTCTTAAAAAGGTCTGGGTACCTAAATCTAACTAACTTCTCCTATGAATGCAGGAACAGCCAAGGAGGACTGTCAGCAACCTATGGTATGTTGATAGTGGTTGTTCAAGACATATGACGGGTGACCTATCTCTACTTCAAGACTTGGAAAAATTTGATGGAGGATATGTGTCATTCGCCGGAGGAGTTGAAGGATATATCAGTCAGAAAGGCACAGTGCGCAATGGTTGTCTCAGCTTCAATGATGTCAATTATGTCGAGCACTTAAAACACAGCTTGTTAAGTGTTTCACAGATATGTGATCGGGAGTATCCAGTTCTCTTCAACAATAAGGAATGTCTCATTCTTAAACCTGGATACTCCATCCCTGACGACTGGGTGCTGATGAAAACACCAAGATATGGTAACTCCTATGTGCTTAACATGCAGAAACCCCCCACATCTGAGGTGGCCTGTCTCCTTTCTAAAACTGCTGAGAACCACGCTCAGCTATGGCACAGAAGATTGGGGCACATGAATCTGAAGAATCTGAATCGCCTTGCTAGGGTAGGACTTGTTAAAGACCTTCCAATTAACGAATTTGTGATCAAGGAGAAAAGTGTGGCCTGTGCTAAGGGGAAGCAGCACAAACGACCACACAAACCAAAGGTGTTCAGCAGAATTTCATCACCACTGGAGCTGCTTCACATGGACCTATTCGGTCCAGTCAGTATGTTAAGTCTTAACCGATGTGCATTTTGTTTAGTTATAACTGACGATTTTTCGCGTTTCACTTGGGTGTTTTTCTTGTCAAAGAAAAGTGATGTTGCAGGTATACTGATTGCTTTCATCAAACTCATTGAAAACAAATTGAAGCAGAAAGTGAAAGCCATCAGGAGTGATAATGGGACTGAGTTTAAAATCAAAGTATTGATAACTTCTGTGTGGAACAGGGTATTGAGCATCAATACAGTGCCCCCTACACCCCTCAGCAGAATGGCGTTGCAGAACGACGCAACAGGACCCTGATTGAAGTAGCTCGTACTATGCTGTGTGATTCAAAGCTACCGACCATGTTTTGGGCTGAGGCAGTTAACACTGTGTGTTATATCCAGAATCGGGTGCTCATAAATAAGCGGCAGCAGAAAACCCCATATGAGCTGATTTACCATGATAAGCCCAGAATTGGACACCTTCGGGCTTTTGGGTGTCTCTGCACTGTTTTAGTAAACACTGATGTCCCTAAATTTGCGGCTAAGTCTGATGAATGTTATTTTGTAGGTTACTTTGCCAGCTCTGCTTACAGGGTATTCAACAAAACAACCGGGATCGTGATGGAGTCCACCAATGTTGATTGGCTATAAGAAAATCCATCCGATTGTGGAGTGGGTCCTCCTCATGCTTTTGACTATAATCAATTCTTCCGTCCGTTCGGGTTGGAACCTGTCATAGCTGAAGAACTTTTTGAAGATCCAGTTACAGGACCGTCCTTCCCACACTCCATCCCCAAGAATCCAGCAAATGCCTCAGAAACTGAAACCACACCAGCCCAGGAGTCTGTCGATCCTGTAAATAATCATAAAGCAGACATCAACCCAGGGTCAGACACTCCTGAAACACAGGGAGCCGATTCAGAAGGTGAAGCTGAAGCAAATGATGAACCCAATCAATCAAATTTACCTCCTGAAATCCCAGTTCAAGCTGTTGCAGAAACCAGGATCCATAAATACCACCCCTTGGAAAACATCATTGGTCCGTTAGCATCCGGGGTGGTAACAAGAAGTCAATCAGGGGACATCAATCATTGTATGTACTCCTGCTTCATTTCACAAATTGAGCCCCCCAACATTACTATGGCCTTGACAGACCCTAGCTGGGTAGAGGCTATGCATGAGGAACTCAATCAATTCTCGCGGCTTCAAGTTTGGAGGTTAGTAGAAAGACCGGCTGACAAAAAGGTCATTACTACTCGGTGGCTATATAAGAATAAAAAGGATGACAACGGCGTCATTGTCAGAAATAAAGCCAGGTTGGTAGTTCAAGGCCACAAGCAGATTCAAGGAGTGGATTATGATGAAGTGTATGCACCGGTTACCCGATTAGAGGCAATAAGAGTCTTTTTAGCCTACGCATCCTACATGAACTTCACGGTCTACCAGTTGGACGTGAAAACCGCCTTTCTATATGCTGATATGGATGAAGAGGTATATGTCACTCAACCTCCTGGCTTCATTGATGAGGAACACCTGTATCATGTGTACAAGCTAGATAAGGCATTGTATGGTTTACACCAGGCCCCTCGGTCGTGGTACAAGACTCTGACTGATCATCTTCTAGCACACGGGTATACAAGAGGCATAGTTGATCAGACACTTTTTAGAAAGGAGGTTGAGCATGACATAATCATGGTGCAAGTATATGTTGATGACATCATCTTCGGGTCTACCAATGAAGACTTGTGCAAAGAGTTTGAGAAGGTAATACGCACAAAATTTGAGATGAGTCAGATGGGCGAGATGGAGTTTTTCCTCGCTTTACAAGTGAAGCAAAGTGACAGTGGGATACTTATCCATCAGGCCAAATATGTCACAGAAATTTTGGAAAAGTAAAAGATGATGGATGCTAAGCCTGTCTCCACACCTATGGCGGCCAGACCAGCACTTACCAGGGATCCAGACGGTCAACCGGTGAGCGAGCACATGTACCGGTCTATGATTGGGTCTCTGATGTACTTAACCGCCAGCCGTCCAGATATCCAGCTAGCTGTGTGCCAATGCGCACGCTATCAGGCTAATCCTAAACTCTCCCATCTATCTGCTGTTAAACGTATTTTTAAATATTTGAAGGGTCGGCCTCGACTGGGCCTCTGGTACCCTAGAGAGTCAGGATTTAATCTGTATGCTTTCTCTGACAGTGATTATGGCGGAAATGAGCTTGGCAGGAAATCCACATCTACTGGAGCTCAATTTTTAGGTGACAGGCTGGTCTCCTGGCAAAGCAAGAAACAGCACACTGTGTCCCAGTCGACTGCTGAAGCAGAATATGTAGCTACATCTGCTTGCTGTTCACAGGTGGTTTGGTTGCAGCATCAGCTGGGAGATTACGGTTTGAATTTCTTCGATACTCCCATTTTTTGTGATAACAATGCTGCATTGCAAATTGTGAAAAATCCCGTGCAGCACTCCAAAACCAAACACATAGATATAAAAACGCACTTCATTCGGGATGGCTATGACCGCAGGGTCATTCATTTAGAACGGGTGGCATCGGATGACAATGTGGCAGATATGTTCACAAAACCCCTTCCAAGTGCCAATTTTGAAATGTGTCTCAAAGGCCTCCGGATGATAGCCTTTGATGAGTAGTCTAGAAACTGTTTTTTTTATGTTTCATTATTATTATTAAAAAAAAGTCAAAAAAATTAAAAACAACAAAATAGTGTTTTTTTGTAATTAAAAAAATCTAAAAGCAAGGGGAAGATATAAGATATACATTTTCTCTAAAGTGTGTGTAGGATCGTTATTAGTTATGAATAAACTAAAACTAAGCCCTTTACTTGCAAATATAACCCTGCGGAATTAAAGTTATATTTCACTTTACTTAAGCGATATTAAGCTCTTGTATAATGTAAATGCTTGATTTGCAGAATAGTAAAACAACGATATATCGAATATTCGGCACTATTTGCATTAACTCAAAGCTACACTATTACAAGTGATGAACGTGTTTGTAAACTAAGAGATTACATGCTATATATAGTGCTGATGAGATCAATGACAGCCATTGATCTCATGCGATCTAATCTAGACCGTAAACATAAAAGTCAAATATAAACTACCAAAAGAATAAACATCGACAATCGGAATGACTTGCGTGTTGGCAGCAACAATCTACTTTAGGAGAGCGGCTTGAATCAGATTTAGAAGCATACGAGAAGCTTTTGCAGGATTGGACTTCTGAAAAGACTTCTCAGGAAAAGTCAGGTTGAACTCTTTATCTGGTGGATAAACGAGTTCACCCGGAATATTCGCTAAGAAACAAAACTGCTTCTTTCCGCTTGAACTGCCTGTTCCGCTTGAAGTATGAATTCCGCTTCAACTTCAACTTCAGCCGGAACTAGTAAAATTGGCATTTCAGCCGGAAATCTTCCAAGCTCTATTTTTCCTTACAATCTCCCCCTAAGCTGATGCTGTCAAATTATTCATTGTCTTCAATGTTTATCTTCAAAACTGACTTGTACCCAAAAATTTTCTTCTCCACAACCTACTTGTTAGAAGATCCGATGCTGGCATCAAGATTTTGAGAAAGCTCTTTGATGTTTGTTTTGGTCACCTTTACATGTTTGATTGAATCCCAGTCCGTTTCGTTCCATTCTTCTTGAACAGAAATGGACTCATGGATTGTAAAGGTGCCATCAGCTCTATGAACATAGAAGAGCTTCTCTTCTTCTTCCCAGATGATAAATTTGATCTCACTGGTAGGCTCTTCTTCTTCTTCTCCTGCTGAATCATCATCTAAATTACTTCGATAGAGCATTCCACATTCCAGCACAGTTGGTTCAACGATAAGCCTTAACATGTGCTCTGCCCTTGAAGGATTCATAACTTCTCTGAGTTTTAGGATGATGTCAGTCATTTGCATTGCACTGAGAAATGTAGTGGCCTTGTGAGCATTTATCACCTGAGTTGTACCATTTGCCAATTTGAAGGAAAAGTCAAAATTATCTTCATTTACCGTCCACCCAACGATCTTATTCTTTCTGGGTGGTCCTTTCCTTCTTTTGTTTTGATCTCTTTTGTTTTTGTCATGCATCATCTTCCTCTTTCTCATCTTCCTCTCTTCATCAGAATCATTGACAGATTCTTGCACAATAGGTCTTTTGCCTTTGGCAGTTGATGAAGAGGGACCAAGCTGAGTTTCAGTAGGTTTAAGGGTGATGTTGGTGGAGGATTCATTGATGGTAAGTGGAGGTAAGGTGGTTTTTGGAGGTGGTTCATTGGCTTCAGGAGTTGGGCTTGAGGGTGGAGTAGGTGGAAAGATGTCAGAGAAGTCCATGGTTGGTGGAGGCTTCTTCTTAAAGGGAGTGATGGGTGTGAAGTTGTCTGATCTAAACTTAGGATTGGCAAGTTTAGCAGCAAGCTTCTTGGGGATGTGTGGAGGTTTGTAAGGTATGATTGGAAGTGACTGTAGAATGGATGAAGTTGTTGTAGGCATTGGGTTTGGATTGTAGATAAATGAAGGTGGAGGTGGTATATCTGCAATATCATCAATTTCAGGTTTAACATTAGCAGTTATAGTACCTGAGACCAGCTCTGATGGTGAAGGCATCACCAGGTTAGGATTGACAGCAGCAGTTTCTCCTTTTAGCTCATAAAAAATTTTGTCAATCAAGCTACAAAGTCCTTTAACCTGCATCTGAGCTAGCTCTTCCTCTTTCTTCAAATTTCTAATCACAAGAGCCCTCTGAATCTTTTTCAACAGATGGTAATTTTCATCATTCTTTACCAGCTTGGTAGGCAAGTGAGAGGCAATAGCAATTAACCTCTGCCTATTAGCTTCAGACATTGTATCCAAATCATAATCCTTTAACCTCCAGTTGAAAGACCTGGTCTTTGCTTCTTCAAGAAGGTTTTCAAACACATTGTTTTGCATGTATAGATCGAATTCTTCTTGGAGCTCTCTGGCTATTCTCTCATCCTCAGCAACCCTTCTGGCATCTTCAACCATTTTCACTATAGCCTCAGCTTCAGGAGTTTGAGTTACCTGTTGAAGGGTTTTAGCTATATCAGCTTGAACAGGTTCCTCAGTTTGAACTGTTTCTGAACTCCTTAATGCTATCAGTGATCTAGCCACATCCTCAGCTTCTTCATTTCTTTGCTCTTCCGGTTGAACCACAGGTGTTTCAACAGTCCCAAAAATTGAGGAGCTAGGACCTTGAACATCCACCTGGGTTGGTATTTGTTGTTCCGGTTGAACATTCAGATCTCCTTCTCCTGGAACTACCGGTTGAACTTCCGGTTGAAGTTCCGCTTGAACTAATAATTGACCATCAGCCACCACCTGAGGTTGGGTGACTTCAGGTTCTTTGTCAGTAATCTCCAGTACCTCGGTTCCTTCATCTTCACCAATCAAACTTTCTCCTTCTCCTTCAGTCAAAGTACCAACTGCTGCAGTTGCAGTACTTTCTTCCATATCAACTGCTGCCTTGCTGGTGGAGGCAATGTTGCCTACAACATGATCACTGGCTCTTTCAGCCGGAAAAATAACATCTGTCAGAAGTGTTGTGATCAAGTTGATATGCTCAGGGAGAGCACCAGCAATCAGCATGGACGACTGAACAAGCTCGGTGAGGTTGGGGTCCTCAAAAGGAGAAATAGCAATCAGTTGACTGCACTTCATGTTTACCCAGCTCTCTTCAACAGAAAAAGGGTTAATGCCAATCTTTTGGCAAGCTGTGGCTCTTACTTCAGCCGGTATCCTTTCTACTTCTTCAATTTCAGTAATAGCAGGTTTTGATAGTAACTTCTCCCCCAATTTGACAGTATCAGCTTCATCAGTTACAAGAACTTCTTCAGCATCTCTGGTAGGGTTTGAAGGACCTGCTTCAGTTGGAGTAGGATCAGCTTGAACCAGTTTGGCAACAGTTGAGTTTAGAGCTTCAACCTGTGCTTGCAGAGAAAGGTACAGTTTCGTCAATTCAGGTAGTGTAAGACTATCCTCAACTGGCTTTTTGCCAGTATCCTTGGAAATAACCAAGCTATCAATCCTAGATTGATCAGCATTGGTACCCATGGCTTCTTGGCACCTGGGATTCTCTTCTGCTGTTTCAACAACCCTTGGTTCCAATAAAGGACTTCCGGGTGCTGATGCAGAGAAGATTGCCGCAGATTGGGTCTTATTTATGTTACTGCTGACACCAAGCTCCAGTTGGGATACTTGGGCAGCAGCAGCCCTTTCTGCATGAATCTCTTCAGAACCACTGAGATTCACCTCCGGTGAGGAGTGGGGTTGCAGTGCTACAGTGTCCTGGCTTATCAGGATGTTCTCATGTAATATGGTAGGTGAGTTAATAACACCTTCATTTAAGCCGGGATTGAGAGCACTGTCACTCCTGGGTGACAGGGGTTGCAGGGGTGAAAAATGTTCAGATGGGGAAGCTACATCTGCTTCTAATGACTCCCCCTCAACAGAAGGTTCATCCCTAAGAGATAATCCCAAATTTACCAGTTTCCGTTTAGGCTTTTTGCCTTGAACGGGGTTTGAAGCTTCAGGTTGGTTGGTGGTGCTAGGTGGAGGAGACCTAGTAACCACTTTTCTCTGTCTTTTGAAAATGACAGGAGGTGAGTTTGATGAGGAGGTGGCAGTGGAAGTGATTGTGGTAGCTTTCCTCTTTTTGGATTGAAAAACTATTAGTGAAGAGGAAGCTGGGACAGATGTGGGATCAGAAACTGTTAGGTCTACAGCTCTGTCATCTTGAGCAGGGAGCTCAGTCACTCCTACAATTTCCGGTTGAACCTCTACAGTAGCAGGTTCATCAGGAAATTGCCTTGGAATTGGTAAGGGGTGGTCAGTATCCCTTCCAAGAAATGGAGATTTATTTAAAGCAAGATTTGAAAATGTTTTCTCATTCAGAAGTTTTTGGTGCAAAATTGTACCAAGCCATACTATATGGGGGTACTCTTCTTTGAGAATATATGTCAAAAATCTGGGATACAAGTATACATATTCAGAATGAACATTGGATTTTAGGGCTTGAAAAATTTGTTTGGAAAAGTTGAAGTTCTCACCCTTGACCACAGCGTAGAAGGCAGAGGCTTGCTCACCGGAGAGCTCATCAAAACCTCCCTTCTTTGGAGATAAGCACACCAGAAGTGTGTGTGCAAGAAATCTCCACTTGTATGGTAACTGCCCCTTCTTGATAGTTTTGCTGTGCAGGGAGCCACCATAACCAATGTTTCTGAATAGGCGGAGATATCTCTTCTGATCTATTTCTCCGTATCCACCTTCATCCCTCAGTTTCAACAGTCTTCGAACCTTTGCTTCATCAATTTCAACTTCCTTCCCTTGGACAGTTGACACAATTTTACCACTTCCGCTAGCCTCATCGGTAACCCTAGCGTGAACCCAAAAGTCTTCCATCACCTCTTCAAAGATTTCGGCTTCTACAGTAAGCGCATGATGGAGGTGAGAGCTTTTGATGAACTCGATCATTTCATTGTAGATTTCAGTCTTGGATGGTGGTTCCAGGTATGCCATCAAGTTGTGTTCTACCGGAAATTTTGAGTCACCAACTGGCTTTTTGCCACTGGCCTTTCCCTTCGGAGCCATTGTTGACGGAATTTGAGAATGTCGACGGTTTAGTGGGAGTTAATCGGAGATGGTTTGAGAGGGTTTTGGGAGTAATTTCTGAGATGTGTTGCGAGAAATGGGGAAAATGACGGTAATTTAGGGCTTTTTACCTTTTCGGAGATGACGTGGAGGAGAGAGGTTGTAAATCGACGGTTCATTGACAGATGGGACAGGTGCTTTAGGGGTTATACAGTACAACTGGTTAAAGCATGCCCTTATCCAAAAATTAATTTACTGAAACCTCGGAATTGAACAGTTAAAAATTCAATGGATAAAATAAATGAATATCCGCTTAGTAAATTGTGCATTCCGGGTAATTAAATGACTCATTGACTTTGTTGACCCGGAAGTTCAAGCGGAACTCATTTTCTCCTTTATTTTAAAAACCAAATTTCTTCCGTTTGAACTTCAAGCGGACAAGTTTTCCGCTTGGAAGAATTGTTTTCAAAAATAAGTTTTCACGTCAAATTTAAAGCATTTTTCCGGTTGAAGTTCACCCGGTGAATTTCAAAAGTTATTCTTTCAGGTTGAACCTGAACTTGAACCGGAAAATCCAAAACACATAAATTTTGAAAATTTGTGTCAATTTTGCATAGTTTTAACAGCAGTTATTGACTATGAACTGAAGCATTCTTCAATTAACACAAGAGATTTTCTTTTTCTTTTTCTTTTTGTATCAAGAGACGGACTCTTTGAGCATATCTCTTTCTTTCATTAAAGTTGTGAAAAGTTTTATTCAAAGTTCATCATCCCAATGGCTGTAATGAGGTAGAAAAATCTTGCCTCATCGAAAGCTTTTGTAAACAAATCTGCCAATTGATGATCAGTGTGAACTTTAAATAATTTGATTAAATTCTTTTCAGCACAATCTCTAATAAAGTGATACCTTATGTCGATGTGTTTGGTCTTGGAGTGCTTCACTGGATTGTTAACGATGGAAATGGCACTGTTGTTGTCTGCAAGAATAGGAGTCTCCATGAATGTGATTCCATAATCAAGCATCTGATTTTGGATCCAAAGGACTTGGCTGCAACAACTTGAGGCAGCAATGTACTCAGCCTCTGCAGTTGAAGTAGAAACACATGTTTGCTTCTTGCATTGCCAAGAGACAAGCCTTTCTCCTAGAAATTGACATCCTCCTGATGTTGATTTCTTATCTATATCACATCCTCCATAATCACTGTCTGTGTATGCTTTGAAAGAGAAGTCAGAGTTCTTGGGATACCACAAACCCAGTTTGGGTTGCCCTTTTAGGTACTTAAAAATTCTCTTAACAGCGAGCATGTGTGACTCTTTTGGAGAAGATTGATATCTAGCACATAAGCAAACACTGAACATGATGTCAGGTCTACTAGCTGTGAGATACATTAGAGAGCCTATCATTGCTCTATACATGTGCACGTCCACTGGCTTTCCACTTAAGTCATTAGTTAACTTGTGGGAAGTGGAGATTGGAGTCTTGGCACTTGAGCATGATAACATGTCGAATCTCTTCAGCATGTCTTGGATGTACTTTGATTGATTCAGAAAGATTCCGTCTGCAGTTTGCTTTACTTGAAGCCCTAGGAAGAAGGTTAGTTCTCCCATGGAGCTCATTTCAAATTTTGACTGCATCAAAGTTTCAAACTCCTTGCACAACAAAGTGTTAGATGAACCAAAAATAATATCATCAACATAAATTTGTACCATTAACATGTCATTACCAACAGTTTTAACAAAAAGAGTTTTGTCAATTGCTCCTCTCTTGTAGCCATTCACTAGAAGGTAGTTAGAAAGAGTTTCATACCAGGTTCTAGGGGCTTGTTTGAGACCATACAAAGCTTTGATTAGCTTGCATACCCTGTTCGGATGGTGAGGGTCTTCAAAACCAGGAGGTTGATTGACATAAACTTCTTGTTCCAGGAGGCCATACAGGAAAGCACTTTTCACATCCATTTGATATACTTGGAAGTCTTTAAATGCAGCATAGGCTAGGAAGATTCTGATTGCTTCCAACCTGGCTACTGGTGCAAAGACTTCATCATAATCAATGCCTTCCTCCTGTACATAGCCTTGCACAACCAGTCTTGCTTTATTCTTGATAACAATTCCCCTGTCATCTTTCTTGTTTCTGAACACCCATTTTGTTCCAATTGGTTCTGCTCCATCAGGCAGATCCACCAATTCCCAAACCTTTTGCTTGTTTATCTGAAATAGTTCTTCTTGCATTGCCTCTACCCAGCTGTTGTCTTCTAAGGCATCTGCTACCTTCTTGGGTACTTCTTGAGACAAAAATGCAGCATGCAAACAGATATTTGCATTTGCAGATCTACTTCTTGTCAGCACTGGAGCTGAAGCTTCTCCAATAATATTTCCCGCTGGATGATCTCTGTTGATTCTTCTATCAATGAACATAGGAAATTCATGGCTTCTTCCATTTGAGGGTATGTTGAGCTGAGGAAGTCTGTGATCAAGCTCAACATTTTCAAGTTGTGATATAGAATCTGAAACTCCAACTGATTCAAGAGAATTGGTATCTGAATTGTAGATCAGATGATCTAAATTGAACTCATTTGATGTGTTATCATGTGAGTTTCCAGCTTCATGAGACTCTGATTCAGTATTCTCTTCAGTTTCTGAAATTTGATTTTCCGGTTGAACTTGAACCGGAGAAATATGTTCAGCTTGAACTTCAAGCGGAACAATTTCTTCTTCAATTTGAATTATTTCAGTCAGTTTCTTGTCATTTCTTGGGAAAACAGGTTCAGAACTCATTGAAGAGAAGAAGATTGACTTCTCATTAACAATTTGATTTTTCTTCCAATGTTCATCAGCAGACCTGTTAAAGTTTTGTTCCTGCACTAGAGAGCTCACAGGCTTATCAACAGTTATGTTAAAAGCAGTGGTTAGTGCATCAATATCAAATAACCAGCTTGGCTGAGACTTAAAATTGTTGGCAGATTTCTCATTGAAAGATACGTTTATGGTTTCCTCAACAATTTTAGTTCTCTTGTTGTATACTCTAAATGCCTTTGACACACCAGAGTAGCCAACAAAATAACCTTCATCTGCCTTTTCAGCAAACTTAGGCAAAGACTCATTGGTTATTAAAATAGTGACGGAACAACCAAATGGCTTAAAGAAATAAATGTTTGGCTTCCTTTTTCTCCAAAGCTCATAAGGTGTTTTATTCTTTCCCTTGACAATTAAGATCCTGTTTTGGACATAGCAGGCAGTGTTCACTGCTTCAGCCCAAAATATCACAGGGAGCTTAGAGTCTGCCAACATTGACCTGGCAGCTTCAATCAATGTCCTATTTCTCCTTTCAGCAACACCGTTTTGCTGTGGAGTTCTAGGAGCACTAAATTGCCTCAAAATTCCTTTTTCCTCACAGAATGAATTCAGAACATGATTTTTGAATTCTGTGCCATTGTCACATCTGATTGTTTTGACTTTAAGATTGGATTGATTTTCTAAATTAATGACAAGAGTTTTCAACAATTCAGCAGTTTCATCTTTTGTTTTGAGAAAGAAAACCCAAGTATATCTAGAAAAATCATCAATTATAACAAAGCAGTATGACCTTTTTCCTAGACTCATTACTCTAGTTGGACCAAATAAGTCCATGTGCAAAAGCTCTAGAGGTTTTGAGATTGAAGATTCAACTTTTGGCTTGAAAGAGGTTCTGTGTTGCTTGCCCTTGAGACATGGCACACAGTTTTCAGAACAGATAAAGTGCTTGTTAGGAAGACCCTTAACCAAGCCTAAATTTACAATTCTGTTCATGTTCTTGTAGTTCACATGACCTAACCTCCTATGCCAAAGATCAGATTCGTCAACTGAGGCCTTGGATACAAAGCAAGCAGTGCCACATGAAGGTGTAGCCACTGACATATCCAGAATGTATAGTCCATCTCTCCTAGGTGCCTTAAGCATTATCAATTCATCAGGAATTTTAACACCAGGTTTGAGAACTATTGCCTCTTTCTCATTAAACATTAAATTCAAATTTTTGTCACACATTTGTGAGACACTAAGCAAATTAAAATTCAATGTATCAACAAAATTGACTTTGTCAAATTTTACCAGTCCATTTGTCACATCACCTTGTGCTGTGATATGGCCTTTTGTGCTTCCAAAGGCAACTGGTCCTCCATTGATTCTTTTTGTATTTTCCAGAATGTGCTTATTCCCTGTCATGTGGCAAGTGCAACCACTGTCAACTACCCATAGGCTATTCTGGCCTTTATTTTGCACCTGCACATATCAGAAATGATTAATTTCTATGGGGGACCCAAGCCTGAGTGGTCTTGGGTCTGCCATAAGCATCATTATACCTGTACTCTTTGAGTACTAGAGTATTAACAACTGGAGTTTCATTTAACAGATCATCATTGTCCAAACTGAAGTTCTCATACTGAGCACTTGTTTGAGAACTATTGCCTCTTTCTCATCTTTGGTGTTTCTTTTTGCAGCAATTTTTCTGTCCCTATATTCTTTAAACTTTCTTTGCTTGTTAGTTAGTTTCTTAAGTTTTTCACTTTCTTGATTAACTAACTTAGTTCTTTCAGGTGATTTTGAAAATCTTTGGGGAAAATGTTGGCTTTGATTTAAACTCCCTCCCTGAAGTGGAACATAATGATTTCCACTTGAACCATTAGCAAATACAGTTTCAAATTGATTGGGTTTGCTGTTTCTTGAAAAATTTTCTCTAGAGGTGACTTTTCCTCTGGAGGGATTTCTTCTTCCTTGAGCTTCAAAATGCTCAAACCCATCAGCAAAATGAACTTGAGGTCTCTGCTTTGGAGCAGTAGCTGATCTGGGTTGAAATTTCTTTTCCGGTTGAACATGAGTTCGAGCGGAAGAATGTTCCGCTTGAACTTCAGCCGGAAAACGATTTTGCTTTAAAACGGTGAAACTTCCATTTCTATCATTACCAACTAAAACTCTGTTGGATTCAGATCCAAAATGCTTCAAAGTGTGGTTTTTCACAGGTGAGATTCTTCCTGTGAGCTTCTTTTGAAAATCGGCTTTTGGTTTCAAAACAGATTTTGGCTTTTGAAATGGTCTGACTTTACTCATTGGGGTAAACTGACAGACAGTAGCTAGGTGACCTTGTTCACCACAGCACATGCACTCAACAATTTTGGTTTCAAATTTCTTGGGAGACTCAATTTTGGTTACTTGATTAAAGTTTACTTGACCAAACCTTTGAGTTTGACTTCCCTTTGGTTGCTCAGGTTGCTTTCCTCCAACTTTTGAATCCTTAGGTTCATAAACAGTTGGTGGAGGAACAGCAATTGATGGTTTCAAAATGTTTAATTGGTCAACTGAAGCAGATGTGCTGGCAGCAGTGACATCAATTTTATTAGACTCAACAGTGTTTTCAGAACTGGATTGTGATGAAATGTCATCAACTGTGAGACTAACTTTGCATTCTGATTTTAAAGCTTCAATTGGTTTGATTACAGGTGAGTATTCAATTGGTGGCTCAACAGAGTTATAGCCAACACCTGCTTTACCATACATCCCTCCCATCCACAGTTTTTCAGCCTTTTTGTTTGCTGTTTGAAATTTATCACAAGTAAACAAAGCATCTTTCAGCTTGATCTCAAGAACATCAACCTCAGCCTTAGCATCTTTGGTTTCATTTCTTGATTTTTCAAGTTTTGTCAGCAAGTCATCAAGCTGTGTTTCAAGCACTGAGTTGGTTTGTTTTAACTGTTCATACTCTTTGGTTAAGTTTTCAATTTTTTGAAATGTATGATGATTCAGTTTTCTTAAAACATTCCTTTAACTCATTTAAGTTTGAAACTTCATCAATCAAATCAATGTTGTGATTTCGATATTTTGCCACTTGTTCTATGCAGGCAGGACTACATAGATTCTCTAAGACCTTTTCAGGGATAGAATTTACCTGATCTGTGATGGAGTCCTGTTTGCCCATTAAAGCATAGTTGATGGGTTCAAACTCAGCAGCGAAATCTTCCCATTCAACACATGATGTTTGATTTGCTACAGCAGCTACCACGTTTTGATGGTTTTGACTTCCGGTTGGCTTTGGTGGGGTGGGGTGTGAACCTGAGTTGTTTCCAGAATTGTTGTTGTTTGAGTTGCTTCCTCCATGATTTTTCCCTTGAGCATGGTTCTGGTTCTGTCCTTCTCTTCTTGGTTGAGAGCATTCTCTTGCAAAGTGACCAAGTTGGTGACAGTTGTAGCATTTGACTTTGCTTTTGTCAAGGCCTATGTGAGCACCTTTTGCTCCCTTGTAGGTTCTACCTGTCCTTTTGTAAAACCTTTGAGCTCTTACAGAAACCATTGCAAGTTGGGTCATTATATCCATTTCTTCTAAATCATCAGCACCTATGCATTCAAGATCTTCAGGTATGAAGCCTTGATAAGAGTCAGCTGCTACATGAGCATTGTGAGAACTTTCAAAAGAGTTTGAAAAGTTCTCTTGACACCTTGGTGTCTCAGGGAAACTGACTATAGGTGAGGAGTATGATGATGAGTTAGATGATCTTTGACTGTTAGAAAAGTGGTTACTAGTGCAGATGAGAACAGTTGAGTTGATTCAGAAGATGAGCTTTGTTTAAGATCCAGTTCCATTTCATAAGCACTGAGTATGCCATGAAGTTCACTGAGTCTCATCTTTTTCAAATTCTTGCATTCCCTGATGCTTACTGTGTAAACTGTCCACACAGAAGGCAGGGAACGTAGGAATTTTCTGTTCACATCTACTTCTTCTAGTTTAACATCCACTTTTTGGAGTTCATCAAGCAGTGAGACAAATCTCAAGTACTGGTTTGTCATTGTTTCACCAGATTTAAAAGTAAAGTTTTCATATTTTTGTTTTAAAACATCTTTCTTGTTTTCTTTTACTTCACTGGTTCCTTCAAACATTTCACTTAAGGCATTCCACAGGTCAAATGCAGTTTTATATCCTTTAAACCCACTTAAAATGGAATTAGGAAGTGCGGCCTGTAGAGTCCAGTATGCCTTATGGTCAAATTCAAGAGCAGTGTAGTCAGCTTCGACATATTTATCTAATGGCTTAGGTATTTTGACTTCTGCATCATCAGCAGATGAAACCATTGGTGAGTAGGGTCCTTCAGTGAAAGATTTCCAAATACGACGGTCCAAAATCCTAACAAAACCTTCCATCCTGAGTTTCCAGGTACCAAAGTCATCAGGAGTGAACATTGGTGGTTTGTTGGAGGAGCCATTTGGGCAACTTAAACTGAAATCACTCATTTTGAAAAACTTTTAGAAAGGTAAAACAACGAAGCTTGTAAAGTAAGCAAGTAAAGTATCGACTTTGAAGCACAGAAAGTCTTCAAAGTGAGAGCCAAAGCTCTGATACCACTTGTAGGATCGTTATTAGTTGTGAATAAACTAAAACTAAGCCCTTTACTTGCAAATATAACCCTGCGAAATTAAAGTTATATTTCACTTTACTTAAGCGATATTAAGCTCTTGTATAATGTAAATGCTTGATTTGCAGAATAGTAAAACAACGATATATCGAATATTCGGCACTATTTGCATTAACTCAAAGCTACACTATTACAAGTGATGAACGTGTTTGTAAACTAAGAGATTACATGCTATATATAGTGCTGATGAGATCAATGACAGCCATTGATCTCATGCGATCTAATCTAGACCATAAACATAAAAGTCAAATATAAACTACCAAAAGAATAAACATCGACAATCGGAATGACTTGCGTGTTGGCAGTAACAATCTACTTTAGGAGAGCGGCTTGAATCAGATTTAGAAGCATACGAGAAGCTTTTGCAGGATTGGACTTCTGAAAAGACTTCTCAGGAAAAGTCAGGTTGAACTCTTTATCTGGTGGATAAACGAGTTCACCCGGAATATTCGCTAAGAAACAAAACTGCTTCTTTCCGCTTGAACTGCCTGTTCCGCTTGAAGTATGAATTCCGCTTCAACTTCAACTTCAGCCGGAACTAGTAAAATTGGCATTTCAGCCGGAAATCTTCCAAGCTCTATTTTTCCTTACAGTGTGTGCTTTTAAATTTTCTCTGGTTTTGGTTGACCAGGCTGGGAAGTGATATAAATTTCCAGGTGTTTGTTGACTGACACGTGTAAGGTGGAGGTGAAAAGTAGTGATTCATGGTCGATATGCTTGGTAGGCTCGGCTGACAATCAATCAAAACGTATGTTTTATCACAACACTTGAAGATAACGTATGATGCTTGAAAGGGAGCACACACTTAGGTTAGTACACTTTCTATTTGACTGTACATCAGGAATCCTGAGACACACGCCCGGTTCTGAGTTTTGGTGTCATGCTCAAAAATCTCATTCCCTCTGCTTTGCGTAAGCAATGACCTGGGAATGTTGTACGTGAGTCAGGACTCCTCTGTTCTACGAAAGCGGAGACCTGGAACCTCCCTGATTCACGTACGTTTTAGATCACATTGTATATATATGTTAAACCAAAAAAGATGCCAATGTGCACAATCAAAAGAGACCCTCAAGCGTCCAAAACCCTCAGCCTTTGTCACTGATGAGAGCATTATTAAAAAAAGTTTCAAAAATTCAGTTGACTTTGTATATTATCCAACAAAACCTCCGTGATCTATTCTTTCTTTTCTCAACCCAGTCTGGAGCATGATATTGGGCTAAAGGAAAGGTGTCGTGAAAAATGTTGTACGGAAGCCAGATGTACTTGATATAGTGTACGAACTATACCTAGGACTTATGGGTGTGACCTGGATAGATTTTCATATTTAATAAACCTAAAAAAATATAAATTAAAGTGATGAAACTGCCTGAGTAAGCGAAAGCGGCATGAGTTTAAAGATGGACAATAATACCGGCAATCGCCTGAACACGCGAAGTAACTAAAGCTGAAAAGGGTTCCTCAGTCACAGACTATCTGGTATGATCCCTCATGATGCCTTTTCACTCAAAACTCAGTCGAGTAAGATTTTTAGTTATTTTATTTTTTTGTCTTGTTCTACTTACTTTTGTTTATTTTGTTTTATTTTTATTTTATCTTGTGCCTATTTTTTATTTTTTTAAGTTGTCAGAAACAAAAACTCTCGGGCTTGAGTTCAGGGGAAGTTTTTTTTCTTTAAAAAAAAAATTTTGAGTTTAAATTAACAAAGTAAAGATTTGTTAAAAAAATTGTGGTTGAAAAGGGTTTGTGTTAAATTGTCATGCTCTCAATAGTGTAAGGGTGGTATGAAAATTTTTTAAAAAAAACAAACAAAAGGGAGAGAGGTCGGCCCCCCTCCCCTTCACTTTACCGTTTCCCTCTCTTCTCCTTTCCAAACCCTAAACCCATCACCACCACTTCCGATCACCACCACCACCTGCCGCCACCCTCGTCGCTCACCATCGGATCCCTCGCCACCACCCTGCGACCACACCGCCACTTTTCCCGCCGAAAACCACCACCGGAACATCCCCATTCACCCACTTCGCCGCCGCCCCTTTTCCTCTCCAATCCGCCACCACAGCCGCCGACTGCAACCATCCGACAACACCCCTCCGGTCGGAATCCACTTCCGATCAGTGTCCCTGTGTCAATTTTGAGCCATGGCCCCGCGTTTGAAGCGAGCAGCTAGACCAGCTCCGGATCGACTTGAGTATGGGTTTGTTTTTAAATTTTTCTTGTGAATGTTTGTTGGGGAGGGTAAATATCTCATATTGCAGGTGTTTGGGATCGTTTTTTAGTGTTAAAACAAACAAAAATTGCATAATCTATGGTGTTACAGGTCTGGAATGAAGAAGATAACACTTTTCGATCGACCAGGGGCTCCTCGATCAGGCTGAGAAGCTTTTCGATCGGCCCCTGGGTACTTTTCGATCAACGGTTATCGATGGCCGGGAGCCTCTTGATCGAAAACTATACTTTTCGATCAAGAGGATGGGCTTCTCGATCGTGAGGTTGGACTTCTCGATCAGGAGCTTAGGCTTTTCGATCGGGAGTTAGGCTTCTCGATCAACTAGCACTTTTGGATCCAGAGCTTATGCTTTTCGATCAGGCTTCTCGGTAATCAAGCAGTTTTCGATCAGATGGATGCTTTTCGTTCGGGAACCTAGTTTTCGATCGGAAAGGTACCTGATGATGTGTTTCAATTGGCTTTGTGACTAATGAATTTGTGTCTTTTTTGGGTGTTTATCTGTGTTTGTGGGTGCAGGGATCTAAAATTTATAAAAGATCACAACACAGTAGCATATTTGCTGGATCCACCTGCAGAATACCGGGAGAAGTATGAGTCAATGATTGAAGGGCTGAAGAAGTGTTGTTTACACTTTGCACTTACAGCAAATCCTGTCATTTGCAACGTATGCAACAAGAATTCTGGAAGACAGCATACGTATCTGATGATGGAAAGAAGATAATGGAAAAGATACAAGCAACAGAAGTGGCACTAACTAAAGAAAATTTCAGACAAGCTCTCAGGCTCAAAGATTTTGTTGCAGATCCTATTGCTCTTGATAAAGAAATGGTGTCTCAATGCCTGAAGGAAATGGGGTATCACACAGTATCTCCTCCTACTATGAAGGCTCTCCTTCCACCATACTAGAGAATGCTGGCCCACTATTTGCAGAAATGTGTGATTGCAAAGAAGAGCTCGACAGATCAACTGAATCAAGTGCACACCCATGCTATGGTGTCACTAGTTAGAGGGGTTCGATTTAACTGGTCCAGATTGATCTTTGATGATGTGAAGGCGGTAGTGATCAGAGATAAAAAGTTTGCAGCCGTTCCAAGATTCATCCAGTTAGTGTTGGATTCTAGATATCCGGCTTTGAGGAAGACCAATGATACTCATGACACTAAGCCTATGGGAATTGAGGTTTTCCTAATGATAAATCCGAAGAAGAAACTGACTGACAAGATGCCGTTTGGCAACAAGCTTGGTGAATTTGCTGAAATAACAAGAGAGGAGGTACCGGTGGAAAGAAATGCAGTTATTGATGAAGAACACAATGTGCCTGCCTCCAAGAAGCCTGTTACTGAGCTCACAGATAGTTCAGATTGGGAAGATTTTGATCTTGAAGACGTGCAGATTGGTGCATTGAACTGTGAGGGTGAAGAGAATATCAATTATGATACGTACCTTGATGATATTGATATAGAAGATGTTGAGACTGAGATTGCTGAGACTTCATTGATAAGAAAGCGGAAAGCTACTGAGGAGCCTCCCCTTGGTACTTCTGCTACTACAGAGCAGACTGATGAAGAAGAGACTACTACACTACACACTGATGAAACTCCACGAGACCCGAGAAGAAGAAGATTAGATCCACGTGTGCCACCAGTAACCAGTACCGGTGCTGGTCAATCATCTTCGCAACCCACCGCCCAAGACAAAGGAAAGGCGGTAGAAACACCCGAGTTCAGACTGGAGAAGGAACTAAGAGCTGAAATTGCTCAATTAAAAGCCCAAAACACTGCCCAAAGTGAGCTGATTGGAGATCTCGTTGACGTACAGAAAATTCATGCTACAGAACTGGAGAATCAGAAGAAGGTCAACAGACAGTTTTCAAGTCAGCTTAAAACAAAGGAGATCCAGGAAACAAGGAAGGAAATCCAGGTGCCAGTGGTTCATCTCAATCACCTGTATTTGACTTTGAGTCAGATATTCCTGATACTTCTGGCCCATTATTACCTGAAGCTACTGATAAAGATACAAGAGACAGAGAATACATGATTGTGCCTGCCTCATAATTTGATGGTGGTTGGGAGGCTCAGACATATGCTTATCCTCCTGAAAGGTATTTGATTCAGCTGGGAGAGCATTATCATGACAAAAGAGGAATCACTAAAGAAATCAAATCCTGGATGTTTGATGTTGAAAAGAACATGTTTGTGGTCAGAAGAAAGGGTCAGTATCCTCTGGAATATTACAAAAGCTGGACCCAGTTTTATTCCTGGACAAATGTGGATCTGATAATGTTGTTTAAGGCCCCGTTCACAAACCCATCACAGAATGATCAGGCTAAGTACTTCTACAAGAAATTTGGGCTGGGGCATCAAGATGATTACTTCGACATCTGTTCACCCTCAAGCTAATGGACAAGGGGAATCTAGCAATAAAATCATTATCAACAACCTTAAAAGGAATTTGGGCTCCAAGAAAGGCAAATGGGCTGAAGAGCTGTCGTTTGTTCATTGGGTAGACAGGACAACACCTAAAAGTGCAACAGGCCAAACTCCATTCTCATTAGTGCTTGGAGCTGAGGCCATAATCCCAACAGAAATGGTGCTACCCACAGCCAGGATCAACTGCCAGGATCCTGAAACCAACAGCCAGAATTTGGTTCAGGATCTCGAAACAGTTGAGGAGCTCAGAGATATGGTCAGAATCCGGATGGCATCTTATCAACAAAGGATGACAAAGTCCTACAACAAGAATACCAGGTTGAGAAGATTTCAAGTGGGCGATATGGTGCTTAGGAAGGCATTTCAAAACACAACGAATCCTGCTGACGGGAAGTTGGCACCCAAGTGGGAAGGCCCATACCTGATAGATTCTGAAGAAGGAAAAGGGGCATATCATTTGGTAAACATGGAAGGAGAACCCCTGCCAAGAGCCTGGAATGCCATCCATCTCAAGGCTTTTTTTATGTGAGAATCTTCATGAGAATCCCAAGGATCCTCACCGCTTAATTATAACAAGGTATGTTTACTAATCCGATTTCTATTCATTCTTATTATTTCTATCACATGATACTATCCTAAGCATCGGAGTGGTGTTAGCTAAGCTAACACTCATCCTTCACCGCGTGTTGAGTGTTTTGCAGATTCTGAGAATAGTAATTTGGGTATATCCCTAGTTAGAGGCTTGCCACCTCTCCTACGTTTAAGGTGTCCTGCATACCTTCTAAGGTTTGAGAGGCTGACTCCTCTCCTAAGTGTGGGTAATCGCGAGTAGTGCACGACCCTCTCCAGGAGCGCACGTTGTCCACCAGTATGCATAAGGTGGCCGAACCAGCCCATATTATGGGTAGCTGACAATCTTTTCATCGTAGGCTGTTGGGCCGATTCCTAAGGTTTTTAACACTAACGTGTTAACAAAGGTTTTGACATTTACATGTCACACACGTTGGCTTAGTCCCAAGTACATAAGGGCTTGTCCCCAGATTTGGCTTAGTCCCAAGAATTCGGGCTTGTCCCCCAGATTTGGCTTAGTCCTAAGAATTCGGGCTTGTCCCAAGAATCCCGGGTTTATCCCCAGCATATTTATAAACTCCTAACTTACCACAAGTGAAGTTCCTTGGCCTTTGGCCAGGACTCTTAATTAAATTCTTTTCAGGATCCCCAAGCAGGATGCCGGGAAGAAATGACTTAATTTTGCTAACAGGATTCCTATCAGGATATTGAAGAGGATTCCTGTCAAGTTACCGTACAGGATTCCAAGGAAGGTAATAAGTTCAATTAAAAGATCGTCTAAAGTAAAACTTAATGATCAGGTAACTTGAGTTATTATTACTTGGTTATAACTTGCGACCTATTCTTTTCAACTCTTAAATTTAGTCGTTTCAAGTTGTCAATTATGATAACGAATACATTTTTGAGAATCTCAACGAGATAAATACTTACAATAATTTCTATATGCATAACTGGAATTTGAAACAATCTACGCGTACCCAAAAAAACGGTCATATTATTAACATAATAAGTGGGATTTGAGCTCCCCAAGGTTCGTCTTGAAAACCTCAGGATCCCTCCGCTTGGGGAGCTTTGAGGTCAAAAGTTATTTCGGAAATCCGGGTTTCGTCTTGTAAAACACAAGATCCCTCCACCCGGATTCCCGCCATTGTTTATTTGTTACTTGTTTGCTGCAGGAACCACAAAAAGTAAATTGTTTAACAACCACCAACATTCAAACACAAAGACATAAAAAACTGGGCTCAGACCATTGCTTTATCTTCATCGCCCGTCACCTTCCCATCCTCTCCAAGCTTTTCACCCTCGCCAGGCTTCACCTCGAACACTCCTATCAATGCCTCTGGAGATTCCTGAACCACCTTCGAGGAGCAACCTTCGTTCCCATCCTTTGCAGTTTCTTCCACATCACCATCGCCTCCTCCCAGGGATTCCAGAATTGACCTCCAAGCCTCAGCATCCCAGCCAGGAACCTTAAAACCAGCCTCTTCAGCTTCGCCCGCCATTTGGATTCTGCATTCCAGGACACTTTAGGCAGCTGAGAGTTTGCCGATTTCGGCTTCCGTGAGCTTCTTAGCCTCAAAGGACAGACGTTGTTCAGTGAGCTTGTGCTCGTAATAGCGGGTCTTGCCTTTGGAGATTTCGGCTTGGGTTTTGATCTTGTCCTCGGCATCGACCAGCTTATGCTCCATCTCCATGGCGTAGGTGTTGAGCTTCTCGATGCCCTACACATGAAATTGGGAATCTCAAGCAGCAGCTGCAACAGGTACTATACAAAATTAATATATATTTACTAAAATTCTTACCAGGTTTATCATCGTCTGCATCGAGAGCAATTTGTTGCTGACCTTAGAGGGAGCCAGGCCTTCGAAGTTGTCCGGGTACACGATGGCCTCAGTACCCTTTCTCTTCTTAGAGGCAGAAGACTTGGGCCGGCTGACAGGAGGCTTGGAAGTAGCTGGAGGTTCCGATTGTTCCTTCTTAATCTTGAGCATGGTATCAAGATCCTTGAGGGAAAATGAGGAGCTGGACTTGGGAAATGCAATACAGAGCAAGTTTCTAATATTTGGGATTCCTATAAACTACAAAAGTTGGGAATCCAGAAGAACCTACCAGACATCTCGAGGGTGTGGTGATCTGCTGAAAAGCTTTACTCGCTGGCTGCTGCTTCAAGTATGAACGCCGTCTTCGTGGCTGGAAATTTGGTAAACTGCTTCAAGCTTCTGTTGGGAATCTGGGCGCGGCTTGAAGAGATTCTCAAACTTAGGTGCTGCAAAGCAAGAAACATAAAAGAAAAGTAAATACAGATTCTAAAGTTTGAAATGCAAAGGAAATTGACATCCTACCCTTATCAACCCACTTCAATGGCAAGTCTCTACCCCCTAGAATCGAATCGTGCCTCACGAACAAGAATCGCTTCTTCCATTCATGACCTTTGTGAGAAGCTCGAGAAATCAG
Organism: Deinandra increscens subsp. villosa; assembly: GCA_039602395.1. Lineage (NCBI taxonomy): Eukaryota > Viridiplantae > Streptophyta > Magnoliopsida > Asterales > Asteraceae > Deinandra > Deinandra increscens. The sequence goes on along the minus strand of JBCNJP010000259.1, from coordinate 702 downwards.
TTGGGAGGTAGGGGTGCGAGCTTTCAAAACAAACGGATCTAAAAGAAACTAGACCCCCCCCCCCAAAGAAATATTAAAAGGAAAAAGATGACCAGACTTTCCAATCCAAAGCCGGACCTTTACACCGTTTAACAAATAGAAAAACTCCAATTTTTTACATCATCTCTTACCATTCCACCGGTTATGAATTAAAATTTGGAGTTAAATGTCATTGATGGCGAGGGGAATGATTCGGATATGGCGGGTTTCGGGGCTTGTAAACCGATTCCAAATGAAAGTGGCTAAAGGGGTGTTCGTGGGGCTTCGTCGGGTCGGGCCCAAGCTTCCTCCACCTTGGCCGGCCCACCCTATCTTTATTATTTTTATTATTGTTTTGTGTTTATCTAGTTAGACTTGTTCCACAAGTTTAGGGTTTGCTTATTTAAGTTCTTTTCCTTTGTCTTTTGAACTTGGATTTTGATTAAGAATTAATAACAGCTTTTGTTTGGAGGATTCCAACAAGTTCTTGACATAGCTCGAGAAACCTAGTTGACATAGTTCAACGTCGTGTGACCATCACGCTATCAAGTGGTATCAGAGCCAATGTCGGATCATTACATACGTCAACGTCGATTCGCCGATGGAGGCAACGGTGATTATGAACGTGATCCGCGAGACGTAGAAGAAATCGAAAGGCTGCGCCAACAACTTTTCGAAGCAGGG